>PQXJ01000573.1:0-20381 GCA_004786225.1 Botryotinia narcissicola | reverse complement strand
ACTACAAGTTCTATCGAAATTCAAAATCTGAATATTTTATTATATTTTTAGATATTATTATATTTTGTTATTTATTAATTAAATTACTAGCTCTTTATTTTATAAATTGGAATTATTATTAATTTTTAAAGTTATTCAAAATTGGTTATCGATATCGTGCATATAGCAGGGACGTGCACGTAGTAGGGAAATCGGTTAGCATAGAAACACAAAGAGTCTGGTGGGCGGATATGCCTTGAATTAGTACCGAAGGAATCGCGGTAAATGATTAGCAGGAATATATGTTGTACATGAGGTTTTACGAGCGGATAAGGTTATCTTATTTTACTTACGCAATAACAGGATTTTTGAAACATTTTCTTCATATTTTGTACCACAGTCATTCAATGTTTGATCCGGGATGTTGTTGGTGAAGTGGCTCCGATCCGGGGTTTGCATCCTTTTCAGATGGGCAGCCGCCCGGCAAAATTATCGGACCGCCTAGTACACCCGCTTTTGGAGGCTCAGTGTTTCCACGATATTTAACCTCGGTAAGAATCTAAGTGGCATCTCTGATGTTGGTATAATCCTAACTTGGTATTACAAGGTATCAACAAAAGCTTGAAGGTTAAACGCGCGACTTATTCGATCTTGGAGGGGTTGGAAGATTTGGAGGGGTAAAGAGTGATTCGATATCCTGTAGCGTGTGGCATAGCCTGATTTGACCAGCAGAATCCCACTACAGTGCTAACATTTACCTCCCTGTCATCCAACAGTCTAGAGACTTAAATAGTGATGAATGAAGTCAACATCTTTGTTTCCCTTCAGTTGTTCATGGCTTGTTCGATTTGTTCTCTACTTTCCTTCGTTTACTTACCTTGAAAATAAAGAGCCAAAAGTCGGATATTGATTTATCAATCACATTCAAACCATTATTGTTAATCATATTATATTTCAGAAAGGCAATTTAGATTATCTATACATACATACGATTTGGATGGTTGCGTGTGCCCCTTTCTTTTCTAGAGTGTGTCAGGGCAGGAACTACACAACCCAAATCTATTAATTCTTTTCTTCGCAAGACAACTTGTCTCGTTTTATTTCATTCCATTAAACAACAGATTATTAAAATTCCATCATATCTCATTACATTCGTCCATACAACAAAGATGTCATCCTTAACGCAAACCTTGTCCGAGTCGGATGTACATTCTTCTCTCTCACTCATGTCACCCTTTTCATCTTTACATGTCTCACAAACTTCATAACAATCTCTTCTTTCCTAAAGTCAAAACACTTTCCCCAAATTTTCCCGTCTTCCTCGCGATATTCGCTGCATGATCTGGCGCAAAGCTTTCCTCGAGACTCAACCCCCTCGCCTAATCGAAGTTCGTGCCGAAATCGTAGAAAATCTACACTGGGACTTAGACTGCGATAAAACGATCTTTCCTGAGCCAACGGGATCCTCTGTTTTGAGATGGACCGAAGTTGATCCGCGAAGTCAATGCACGATCGAAATGGTATCCAGTGAAAGCAGAGACGTCGTGGAAAGCACGTGGGATTACTGTCTTAACGACAAGCACCCGGAGGATCTTGACTTTATTGAAGAGTACATAGGACACGATGGGGTGGAGGATCCAATATACGTGGACAGAAAAGTTGTTGAGGAAAGGTTGGGTGCCGGGTTCAGAAGAGGAATTAAGTTCTTGAGGGATCAGGACAAAATATACTTTAAGACGGACTATGGAACCATGAGAGCTTTGAAGGATGTGAGGTCCAGTATGATTAGTCTACAAAGAGTGAGGAAAGTCGCCATCGATATGTTTTGTATTGGGCATTATTTGTTGAGCAAACAACTCTTTGAGGGCTGGCATGAGGAGGATGATTGCGTCGAAATAGAACATGCTCAGGAGAAGCCATTGCTGGCTGAAATAGAGGAGCTGACAATAGTCGTGGAAGATATTTCACCGCAAAGCAAATCTTTTTCGGAAACTCAGAGCATTATGTCTCAAATTGAGGAAAAACAACAAACAGTTACTATGGATGATTCCACCACCACCCATGAGACGTTGACACAAGATATGGCCTCGGTCGTAGAGCAGTTGGCGAAATATGAGATGCTGAGGAACAGAAATGTCAAGGTTGACGTGGTCAGGAAACACCAGTTGGCACTCATCACTGGACAATAGCGACCGAGAAAAATGGCTTGTTGAACAGTCATACAACAGTTGTGTTGATAATGGCTGAAAAGACGGCTCAAAACATCACGAGATAATGTGTTAACATCCTAGAGACATGGTGTAGTCACAGTTAGCGATTGTATTGTATCAAAGCGTATCTATGAATCAAAAAATTAATTCAAAAATTAGTTGCTACCGTTGAAAATCGAAAAACTTTCAGCATCGAGTCTCATGTAGGCACAGTATTTGCTTCTCAAAATATGTGCACTTCAATGCAACAATTAGATAGCAAATAAAGCAGAATCCAACGCTTTAATGGAATTGAACGATTGAAGATATGTAAATGATCAATGACTTGCAGAAGTTTTACGAGGGGCATATTGAAAAGTCTACAGACACTGTATTACTTCACTGCCCCTGGATGTCAGATATCAATACAGCAGATATCCCACCTGTGATTGGTATTCACACAACTCACCATACCTTGGACACCACCAACAATACAGAAGAGTGTATTTGACAGCCAAAAGTAGACTCGGATATTGAAAGGTATATTTGATTGTACAGCTTGTCTTGAGACATTGAAAAGTAGGATTACACATGAATCTTTGTCGGAGGATATGATCAGGTGAGCGGTGGAGGTAGAATTACGCCACTTTTGCCACAAGACATCAGCCACAATTTGATCACCACTGCAAGAATCATAATCACGGGATCTGAAATTCTTCTTTTCATCAACGCCGTTCACCAGATGAATTCTTGTAACTTTATTTGCGAGTAATCAATTGTCGATTGTGCTATAATCATGCCAGAAAAACAAAGTAACAGGACTGCCCAACCGCCTTTGGTTGATCAGTTTCTACAGATCGGAAAGGCAGCTTTTGATCCAGAGATTCCGGAAGCCACAAGAATTCAATCGCGACATGAATTTAACAACTTAATTGAAAAGTAGAAAGTCTTCAATATTTCTCAAGAGAAGTACTAATGATTTGATAGCAATTCTACCTTGAAACTTATGCCCGTGTTGAATCTTCTTGTTCAGCCAGACAGAGTACAAACTTGGTTACGAGTACCTTTGATTCAAACTTTATCCCTTCTTCCCATGAGACCACGCGGCGTACAAGACACTATTGAATTTGTCTTCTCAATTCATCCGACTAATACTAGTATGAAGGCATCAGATTCCGTTGGTAGTCGTTCCGTGAATATTTCTCATGAAGCCATGAGCTCGGCATCAAGACTCTTATCTTCACCCCCGCAAGGAATGTCAGCAGAGGAATGGTTCAGTAGTATTGCTCCTCAATTATTTGATCTTCTCGATGGAAAAGGGGAGAGAGAAATGGATAAAGCTGCTTCCTACATTATTGGGTTTGGTATATTAGGTCGAAAGCTTTATGGGGCCCCAGGTAAGGTGGATGGTTTGTTTGTCGTAACGTATGCTAAATAGTTCAGGCGCACCGGGGTGGAAATATTTGGTCGAGCCAATTATTGGATCAATTGACCCAGCCCTTGTTCCTCCCCTCATAAAACAAATATCACAAGTTGAAGAGATAGTAGTACTTGGAATGACAGAAGTCCTTGTCACAGCGGAAGATCTCAAAAAAAGTCTACGAAGATTGCTTACTATAGTAACATCACATCCTCACCCATCACTGACGAAACGACTTCTGAATCCGATTCTCTTGCCACTGTGGGCTTTATTTTGCGGCGAAAATAAAGATAATGGTGGAGACTCTAGTGCTTGCGTAGGAAAGCTGTTGAAGATTCTGCTGCAGCTTTTAGCATCAACGACATCTAAGCCTAGCGAAGGCGCACTCTCCAAGATCTTCAATGATATCCTGTTTCAAGGAAGATCAGAGCCTGGTAAGACGAGTTGGATTTACCGTTCATCAAAGAACGGTAAGGACATTTAGATTGAGAAAATATCAGAAACTACCACGATGGATCAACAACAACTTGATATCGGCCAAATCAATACGGCAGTAGAAAAGTTTATCAGCCTGTTGAACGAGTTTCCTGATTCTGACTCACAGGTACCTCAAATGTTTCTAATGCTGTGTCAAAAATGGCTCTCACAAGCAAAGACTCCCACGCCTCCGTCTATTTTAATACATTCTCCATTGACAAGTAACCAAGAAGATGCGAAGCTAAAGCTGATCGAAGCAAAGTTGTTACAAGAAATGATCAACGTAATGCCAGAGAAGCTTGTTCAGGATTCTAAGCAAATAGTGGAACTGGTTGATGGGGTGCTGATCGATTCAATTGGTGCCGAAGATTCAGATTCTGAAGATCAGGAGGGAATTGTCTCTATCGCTTTAAGTCTATTAAACATTATTCTTACATCACCGAACTTTAGGCCAACCCCCATCATAGAGCCTTTCTTAGAAAGAATCGAATCTTCTCTCCGAGTTTATGGGCGCAGAACAGTTACAGAAGTAACCCAAACTGCACAGAATCTTCTTGTCATTCTACAGTTTCGCCATGCACTTCATGAGTCGAGCGAATCACTATCCGAAGATATTCCCAGTCGGGCAGTAGAAGACCGAAAGACTTATAATCTTGCCATGTCATATCTAACTTCTGTTGAATCTCCTCCTCCAGTGAGGGTTCAGGGAATTGAACTTATCCAGAGCCTTATTAGTGCTCGTAGTTCAATTTTGGACATACCCGCGCTCCTCATTCTGTTTGCATCGCTACTTCAAGACTCTGAAGAATACGTTTATCTTCGTGCTATCAGGTGTTTCATCGATCTCTCGAAAATCCACCCCAGGGCTGTTCTGAAAGATCTTATCGAGCGTTATGCAGATGGCAACGAGGATTATGATCTCGACGCCCGTTTAAGACTTGGAGAGGCCTTACTCCAAGTCATTCAATCTTCGCCGACAAACTTTACAGGTGGTATTGCACAAACCGTCAGTGAAGGTTTGCTTTCGATTGCTGGTCGGAGAGGCCATCGACCTAAAAGCGAGGCCGAGCAAATCAAACGCGATAAACTTAAGAAACAGAAGACAGCTGAAGCAGAAGAGGCATGGGATGGCCCAGTGCCACAACTGGACGAAATTCTCGAACCGGATGCCAACCATCCCGAATACAAATTACTTTCTCGAATAGTTTCAGGCTGGGAAAGCAAGCGTTGAACGGAGGATGTACGAATTCGCTCGTCTGCTTTGGCGATTCTCGGCGAGGCCATAGAATGTAATGTATCAGGAATCGGACACAAACCAATTTCTATGTCTGTAGATCTCAGCATTCATATACTCACATTGGAACCGGAGGTTGAGAAGGGTATTCTTCGCCGATCTGCCATTCTTCTCGTCATGAGCTTTGTACGCGCATTGGACAAGGCAAGATCTGAAGGTAGACAATTAGGATTTGGATTCGTAGGTCAGAGCCTGGATGACATGACAAGAATATTGAGATATGTTCAGGGTACGGATAATGATGGGTTGGTTAGGCAGCATGCAAAGGATGTCGTCGAGGGGATAGAGTCATGGCAAATGAACTCACTAATCCCGCTTGGAAACTTAGCAGGTGATGGTGATATCGAGAATCTAAGTGCCCGCGGGATCAATAACTTGGCTGGTCTGAATATTACCCCAGTCAGCAGGAATGCAAATGTTACGAAACCGAGAATTGAGGAAATTGAGTAGGCCGGGACCGATATAGTATCGGTATTCTACGGCGCACAGAGAAAACGCATTATTGTAATTTACTTGTTGGGACGGCAGGATACTTTCAATCTCGCAAAATTCCGTTGTTGAGATGATGGGAGGGCCATTCTCTGGCCCTCACGCCCTTCAAAATTTCCACGCCCCACATACCTTTGTTCTTCAAGCGATAAAGTGGATTTGATTGATTTGATTCTTATCACATAGAAATTAGAAAGGGATCGAGAAGAACCTCCAGGATGCAAATTTCCTGGGAGCCATCCGATGAATTCATTGTCAGTAGTAGAGTACATACAGTTCGTTGCTGCTCTTCGATTTGTTGAACAAACTGCCGGTATTACATGTGAGAGTCACTCCTCGGCATATTTTTAAGCTGTTATAATGCGGGCTTTCCGGATTTTGTCTGCACCCGACGAATTGATTTCTGGATAAATGCTGTTCTTCATGGTGAAACAAGTCCCTTTCTCGTTCACTCGCATCTCTTTGATGCTATCCTAACCAAATCTGCCATCCAGCCTTGCCAAGAAGTTACTTCTCATACCATTGGTTGGACGCCGGGCGCGGACACATATCCTAATTCGCAATAGTGGCTGTTAAAATGTAGCCCCACGCGGTCCCCAAGCTGCCATTTTCGTGTTCTGTAGAAGCGAAAGAAGTAAGTGGATTCACATGCTACTCTCGGCCTGTTAACTTGCTCCGATGAATCTAATTTCTATGGAAGGTTCGGAAATACTACGCCCCGCGAATTAGGTCGCGTGGTGTTGGTTGTGTTGATTTTTCTCTTGCAGCTGCAGATTCTATCCCCGAAGTCTTCCCCGGATTTCTCCACAACGTTTTTGCTGTGGGACAAACTGCAGTTGTTCAGTTTGTGTTAAGATACCTGGTATTTGGTCCTAGAAAAAGTTCTGAAAGCGTACTCCATTGCCAATGTAGCACAGATAGATAAACGGCACGATCCGGTACCTGAGCCAAATAAAGATATCAGCCACGAGGCATAATAATTGATTTCGTATCTTTTCGTAACTTCAATTGGTCACAGCTGCCAATCAACACCGCTTTTTAATTTGTTAATCGATTGACTCCATAAGGTATCCATAGAGTTACACCAAATCAATTTAACCCCATCCTTCGAAAAAGATCCATTTGCGCTAAACATGGTCATGAGGACAATTTTTCTCAACAAATCTAAACACGTCGATCCCTTACCCTTTGGCAGCATCGAAGCCCAATTGGTATGTGCCATGAAATCCTACACCTTGCGTTGCCCCGAGTGCTCTTTTTTTATAAGTAACTCCTTGATGTGACAGTTTGCTTACTGCCGATCTTCGTCGGAGATTGTTCCTGATTGACATTTTTCCGTTCGTACCGAACCAATCCAAATCAATCTGTGCCTGTATACGAGTAGATTGATGGAGCAAGCATTCGCAGTGGTATCCTCGCCGTTTCCCCGTGTTTACAGACCCATGATTAGATTACTCCGTAGTAGAAATGGGGAGAGACGAAAAATTCACTGAATCGTCGATTTATCCTCATTTCGTGCCATTATAAAGGGTGAATTGTATCTCCATCATGTTTTCCTTCCCCAGCCCAGCTCGTGTTTCTCTCATTCTCATTCCTCTTCGTTTGTGGCCCCTTCGTTTCCAGGCCTTCGACAGTCCCATCATCCCCTTTGACGTGTTTCAATTTCACCATGAAGCTTAGTCTTCTCCTCACCGTTCTGTCTGCCAGTTTGGCCGCGGCTGCGCCCATCTCCCCTCGACCTGTCGCCCACAACGAGAAGAGAAACACCCCTCTCAATACTATACTCACCATAATCCTAAACAACCTTCCAGCAGTCAATGGCGCAATCGGAGTGGTTGAAAGTGTTATCACTGACTTTCAGAACCTCATCTCAGAGCTCACTGGCATCAGTGATACTTATAATGAATTAGGCGGTGCTTGCACTGACTACACTGTCATTTACGCCCGAGGAACAGATGATCCAGGAAACACAGGAGTCATCACCGGTCCGCCATTCTTCATGGCATTGGAAGCTCTTGTAGGGTCTTCCAAAGTCACCGTTCAGGGTGTGAATAATTATGCAGCAAGCGTAGCGACATTCCTCGCTGGGGGTGATCCTGTTGGAAGTGCTTCAATGTATGTTTCCCTTGAGTTACCTATATGAACAAACATAATATGAACAATCCGATATTTTGTGCTATGTAAGGAGATTTCGTCATCAGGCATCTGACTTTGACATAGGGCATCAGAAATTGAGGCCGCGTACGCAGTATGCCCAAACACAAATCTTGTGGCATCTTGCTATTCTCAAGGAGGCCAAGTTGTACATAACGCACTTGCGTTACTTCCTGCTGCAACTTTGAAATGGATTAGCTCCGTGGTGATCTTCGGGGATCCAGGTATGTGAATTTCTAGAAATCATTATTTCTTGATACATAACGCGGAGAACATGCTGATAGATCGACAAACAGATAACGGTCAAGCCATTCCAAACATGGACGCATCGAAAGTGGACACGATCTGCCACACTGGTGATAACATCTGTGAGGCTGGAGATATAATTCTTCCAGCTCACTTAACTTACGGGGAGAATGCAGCCGCAGCTGCGGCGTTTGTTGTTGCTCACGCTTCTGCATGAACTGTGGAGTGTTAAATCACATCACGCAATTTTGACGACATATGATGAAGGTGATGACGGTGATAAAAAGATACCCCTAGTACCAGGATTTGCGATATGATCTTAGCTCAATATGCTCTGAAGTCCCACCAAATGTTTGAATGTGGGTTGAAAAGGCTCCTGGCGTGAGCAGTGCATTTTGGGGGTCATTTTGGTGTTCATGGCGTTTGATAGCCTAAAAAGCTTGGACACGGTGCGTTTATCGGTGTAGTCGCGCATAATAATGAATGAATTTACATCTGCAGACCAACTGTTGGATTTGTCCTGAGCTACCCAGCATCTGATCTCGTGAAAGCCTCTCTGGGCCACTGCACATCTAGCAAGTGGATTTGAAGCCCCTGTAACTATGTAGTAAGCCCACTGATCTAAGCACGCTTATTCATAAATCATACCCACAATCAGATCTCCATGAATCACTATAGGCCCCTCGGAGACTTTTCATTTCACAATTTCTGAGGTTAATGATAAATTTAGCATTTTTCAATCAAAATATAGTGATTAGATTTTGGATGACTGGGTTTTTGAGAACATCACCTCCTGTTTTGATGTCGGCGAACCCCACATATCCCTGAGCACTGTGCCACAACATTCTCCTAAACTATGTCACAGGAGTATGTTTGCAAACAAATTTCAGACCTTCTGCATTTCTGATTCATTCATTCATCTGCGCACACCTATATCTGGTAGGCGTCGTATTCCTGCAGATTAGCAAGTCACTTTTCTGCAGATAATCACATTCGCAATATCAGCGTGATACAACATCATCCCAAACGGTCAGGTCATTATGGGAAGAATAAATTACAAAACCTTCGCCGGGAGCAGACCTCCCCCTGCAGGACGTGCGATATCTGATGATTCAATCACTTCCTCTGATACTTTGCCAGAATCCCAAAAGAAGAAGTTATCGGATTCGAATCGGAAAGCCATGTTATCCATGTATTGTCGGAGGGGAGTTCTTGTTGTGATAGGTGCTTTATTCATTTTCCTTGCTGTTTTTATCCCAGTCACCAAGGCTCAACAACAATATCACCATCGAGATACATCCGCAACTGTTATCCATGAACCTATTCAACCTCCTTCATACCCTCTTGCAGTGAGGAATCCTTATCTTTCCACCTGGATCCCATGTTCCCTCGCCAATAACATTAGTTCTGGGAATGCACAATTCTGGACTGGCCAAAATTTGATATGGAGCGTAATTGCACGCGTGGATAATGTTACATGGAATCTTTTCGGGGTAGCTTCCCCAGGAAGTGGAACAAGATATGGAACTACAATATCGGCGAAATATACCTCTACGCACTCAATTTTCCATGTTACGTCTGGAAGTGTGATCTTCAGCTTGGACTTCTTTTCTCCCGTTAGCACTGGCAATTATTTGAGACAGTCCCTCCCCTTTAGTAAGTTCTATTGAATATGACCTTCATATTCTCCATGAACCCCATCCTTGAAAAGTTATTGATGTTAATGTAGGTTACTTGACTGTATCTGCTGGGATTACAGCTGCAACCGATATTCAGATATATTCAGACATCAGTGGTACTTGGACTGGCCAAACTGTATCCTCATCCTGGACGTTCACGAAACAAAATACCACCTCGGCATTTTCAATCAAAGCTAACAATCGAGCTACATACTCAGAGGCTTCAGATCAAGCATTATGGGGTGAAGCCATCTATTCATCTCAACCCTCATCCACTTCTACTCTCACTACTGAATCAGGTGATAGGACTGCTGTCCGCAAAGTCTTTTCAGACACGGGTGCCCTCTCCGGAGCTCTGGGTACCTGGTCAACAGATGGAGTCACAGGAATTTCCCACGATCTTGGAAGTGTAACAGGAACATCCTCTGTTACTTATGCCATTGGATATGTAAGAGAAGCTGCAGTCAATTATCTAGGAACACCATACACTGGATATTATCGTGCGACATATCCAAAAACTATCGATGCCTTGGAACATTTCTTTGAATATTATGATGATGCGTTGGCCGAGTCTCAAACTATCGATTCTGAATTGTCTGCAGCCGCAACTCAGGTCGCTGGTACAAATTACTCAGATATCACAACCTTGTCATTAAGACAAGTATATGGAGGAATCGATTTGGTAATTCTAAATGCTACACTGGATACCAGCGATGTCCTTGCATTCGTCAAGGAGATCTCAAGTGATGGGAACGTTAACACCGTGGATGTCATCATGCCCCTGTTTCCGGTCCTGTATGTCACAAACCCAGAATATTTACGTCTTCTCCTTGAACCAATACTCCAATATCTCGCTTCCGGCCGTTGGACTCTCCCTTACGTTATTCTCGACATCGGTTCCGCCTATCCCAATGCTACCGGCCATGATGATGGTGTCGCAGAGGCAATGCCAATAGAAGAAACCGGCAATCTACTCATACTCGCTCTCGCTTACCATAAAGCGAGTAACAATACAGCTTGGGCTAATAAATACTATACACTTCTCAATAAGTACGCGTCATGTGTCCCATCAACTTCCCTCAATATAACTCTTCAACTCTCTACCAACGATGCTACCGGACCTCTCGCGAACGAAACCAACCTCGCAATCAAAGCAGCAGTTGGTTTGAAAGCTTTTGCTTCTCTAGCTTGTGAAACCTATGCAAATTATTCGACAATCGGAGATGCGCATGCCACCCAAATCTATACAGATAAACTAGGAACTGACGCAGATCAAACACATTTCGTACTCAATTACCCAGGTAATGACGATTCCTGGAAAATCCCCTTCAATCTCTACCCAGATGTTTTGCTTGATTTATCAACTTTTCCAGAGGCGACATATACCATGCAAGAGAAATACTACCCAACTATTCGGTCAGATGGCGGAGTAGCTCTTGACTCTCGTCAGGCATGGGCGAAATCCGACTGGAACATTTGGACTGCTGGCACAACGACAGGAGCGGTGAGACAATCGTTCGTTGATGATCTGTGGACATTCATCAGCAATGGGAAGAATAGTTGTCCCTTTAGCGATAGATGGACAGTCAAAGTTGATGGAAATACGGAGGAAGGGATTGAAGAAGCGTTGAGGGCCAGACCCACTGTTGGTGGTCATTTCGCTTTACTTGCTTTGGAATTAGGAGGGAAAGGGCTGGGAAGTAATTGGAATCCATAATGAGATCCATTTATAATGGATAGAATGAATGCATGGCTGGGTACGGTTAGTCGGGAGTTAAGGGGTTTGCTCTATCCTTGAACGCAGGGATTTACATGTGCATAGAATATGACTTACAGCTGGGTCCATAATACTTGGCTGGATCTTTGTATAGAGACCTGAGATGGTACATACGATAACGGTGACATGTCGCAGCAAGATATATAAAGATGCAAAATCAAAATGTTTTATCATCGGGCATAGAACTCAATAAGCATCACATCAAACATGGTCATAAGATTCACGAGATTCGCAGCACTGAAAGTACAATCAAGCAAGAATGAATCATCTATACATTATAACAGGTATCTTGTGAATCTTGATAACCCCCGTAAAAGTCCAACACTCTGAACGCCGAATCATATCCAATGCATTATCTCATCTACCTCATGTCATTTTACAAGACAAGCATGAAAGCTCCAATCATAGCTCCCCAAATCAAACTCCGTCCAATAGTCACACTCTTTCCAGCACCGCTTTTGCTCAATCCAAAAGGTAGTCCTTGTAGGCTGAATGTGACGTTTTGCGGAATAGTGGTGTTGTAACATTGGCCATTGACGATATCAAGGTTCGTGAGATCATCTGGTACTTTAAAGAACATATATTGTGACTGATTCAAATTTTGGAAACCCGATGTCTCGTATGGGAATTTGTCTCCGCTGTCCGTTGCAGATGTATTGCGGAGGAAAATACATTGGACTTGACCGTGGAAATCGGTAGCCATCTCAGGATAATCCTTCATAACATCAGAGTTAGAAGTATCGGCCATTAAAATAAATTTGCGATTGGGATAGGTTTCAAAAATTTTGGTGAGAAGATACTTTCGGATAGAGATTGTTGCAGATACATCGGAGAAGTTGAGGGGTCGAGTATCAAAAGATCCTCCTGGATAGGTCTCGTAGATGAATTGCATGTAGTTCCTTGTAACTTGCTCTGGGGTAGTGGTTAAGTAATGGAAGTGGAAGTTGGGGATCGTGCGAGACCAATTGGCGTAAATATCGGGCATGTTCATCCATTGAGTGAATGGTCTGGCAAAAGAGTTAAGAAGACCTTCTTCTGGCTCGTAAATCTTTGTAACACTAAGAATGTCGTCATTGTCGGAGATAATGGTAATGCCAGACTCAGGGACGAGGTAGGATGTTGCGTTTCCGGTCAGTGTACCATCGGTGTAAACGTTGATTCTTTGAATGTCGGTTGTGTCGTTACCAGGAGCAAGATATCCACCAGGTCCTGAAACGTTGGCGATTTGGATAAATTGATCATAATCACCCTCCACTGTTGTTTGTCCCACGAGTGTAATATTTTTCTCTCCTCCACCTGGGGTCACCGCTCCGCCACCGCCGCTCTCTCCATCACCACCTTGAGACGCAGCAGGCTCCAAGCTGAATGAAACATTAACATGTGCTTGTTGTACGACAAAAATCTCGGCAGTAAGGTTTCGGGCTTGAGTTTGTTGGGCCGCGGGCAGTTCTTCGATTGAGGTACCGACCAGGAAGATATTTGCTAAATCGTCCAGCTTGGATTCGGAAATTTTTGGTTGTTTGAAGACATTTCCGTGGACACGAAGGTTCCATCCTTGATCAGTCCAATTTGCATACCCTCTGTTTGATGATTAATGAGTGGTCTTTTCTTTGGGCAATAAACTACAATGGGTGAGGAAGAGATTAAACTTACGGGATATTCAAGACTTGCGTAGGCGTTGCTTCCAAGTCACTATCACCAATTCCTAAACTACTTTGGACCGCACTTCCTGTTGGAAAGTCCTGGAAGAAGTTGGGCACCCCGCTAGCAATGTAGGAAGGATAAGTGCCGAGAACACTGGTAATGTAACTTTCTAAACCTTTGATGGATGATTCGACCTAGCTGATCACTCCTCTTTCTTCTAGAAGAACTCGCGATGGTGTTCTATCGGTCAAAGAGGCTCGTGGAGTGATCATAGGATGAGGAACGGGTTGAGCTACTGGATGTGGCGCTGGAAATGCTAACGCCACTGGAATAAGTGCGAGAAGCACTTGAGGGAGAGTCGTAACCATGATTGTTGTTCAAATGTGCGTTAATTGAGTGGTAACTGTTGGTCTGAAGGTCTAAATATTGGATAGAATTGATAGATTTCCAATGGCAGATGAGGTTATGAATAATTCACCTTGCCAGCCACCTCAATCGAATAAGATCCTAAGAGAAAAAGGATTTATACACGCGAGACACGATGCAAAAATGCGTATAAATAGGATCAAACGACGACGAGAAGATGAAGATGAAGATGAAGATGAAGATGAAGTAGGAAAGATCTTCAAATAACGAGAGCAACAGAATCAGGAACAACAAAAAAATAACTTATAAATCGGTCGCGGCTGCAGGATTTAAGGGTGGAAGGATTTGAACCTCATCACTCTTCCCTTCCCAAACCACCATTGGTCGAAAAGGTCGTGAAAAGGTCATGGCTTTTCGACGGAGGGAGTTCCAAGGCATTGAAGGAGAAAAAGACGGCATGAATCTGAATGCATTTGCCTAGATAGATCGATCTTTCATATTTTTCAACATGGACGTCATTATACATAAATGACTTGGGTATACGAGATTGAAATTTGAAACATGAAGTTATCCCGAGTTTTAATTGGTTATGGATAGCAAGAAATGCGGCACATGAATTAATTTTACCCACAAAATAAAGTACCTAGATAAGCACCAGCCACCCCATACAGCCGTGCTTCATCTACGTAGGAATTCCAAGGTTTTATGTCTCCCATGTGTTTGTTTGTCATTGATTGAGACGATATGTGAATGGAAGAGGAGAAAGGGAAAGAAGTGAAGAGTGAAGGAAAGGTTAGATGGGAAGATGTGTAGGAAATACATATCGCAACGAAGCCTCAGACAAAACACTTTGAGGAATCGCTACTAGAGTGAGTGCTGCTTGCATATGCGATGAAGGAACTGCGAAGAAGTGGAAATTCAGCAGCAGTAAGATCAAACAACAAGGATCTGGTGAATGGGCCTGCAACTACCAACTACCTCTTCAGTATCAGTAACCACTGGGCAGTTCCTTCAAGCTTGTGGAGCATTGGAATGTCAACAGACAGCGGTCAATACTGTTCTCAAATAGTGACCCCCTGATTGACAATTTGACAGACATCTCAATTCTCAAACCTTGAAAGAAAATCTCATCAATCAATCAAATGAAGATTGATTGATTGATCAATTGTCTTGGCAATGCAGGTACAAATTGACTAACCAACATATAGCATATAGCGTGTCGATTCCAATGCCGGTACAATACACCACAAGATGTGTATGCTTGAAATCCATTGTCTGGTATTTGGTACCTCAAATGTCCGAAATTGATTCTTAGAAAAGGATACTTTGAAAATCGTTGGTAATATCGGGGTCTCCAGTAGTCTGCGGGCTTATCGACTTGAAAACTTCTAAACCTTCAACCTGTGTCTTGTTCATACACCAACGACCATGCTGTCGTGAAAGCTTCATTCCCATGAGCTTGATAAAGACATCTAGTCGATGAGACAAAATCCGCCAGTGGTCAAGTGATCAATTGATCAAGTAAGTGATCAAGTGATCAGTAAATAGACAAGTTTTCATACCCTTATGGATACATTTGCATTGCTGTAGTTCGATTGCCAAATTCTAGCCATACCATCTTCAATTACGTCTTTTCATCTCCCTCAAAGCACTGGCAGTAGTTAGTCAACTTGTTTCGTCCTTATATTTGATCAGCCCTGTATCAGCTTTGCCATTAAAGAACAATGGATGATTGAATTGCGACGTGCACATGAGAAAGGGGTGTCGAGGCATTCTGCTGCATCTTCGAGGCTTAACTCTGGTTTTGGTGGGATCACATAATGCAATCTTCAACAAGAATACAATTCAATTGACATGAAACGTCAGATGATTCTCAAGTATCAATAATCATTATTTACCACTTTCAAGTCAATGTCAACATCATCATTTGAGATGTCTTTGAATTTTCGGAACATATAAGGATGTCATGATTCATGTGTGTGTAATCAAATTCATGAATGACTAGGTACTTATTATGCCACTATCCATGTAGTTATTTCCCCTCATCTCAATCCTCAACTATAATTCCGAACATACACCCCAAAAGTTGGCCATCTACATTCCTATGTTTCCACCCTCCAAATTGACATTTTCAACCCGACTCAAAAGCTACACGTATCTTCCAAAGACCCCAAGATCAGGCTTCAAAAACCATATCTCTAAATCAATCTCTCATTAATGTATGACCTCTAGCCATTGGCCGATCAAGAAGCTCTTTTTCGGAAGTAAGTGACCGTTGGCTCTGCGAGTTGAGCGGTTGAAATACTTCCGATATCACCATCTGGTAGTTCGTAGCCATCTACGATCAAATCGACTACCACCAGTTCCCTAAGAGATCTCAAATTTCGAAGTTCTCCCTCGAAAAACTCACGGACCTTCCTTTCGAATATGTTTACAGCCCTCGCTTCGCTGTCTGTTTTGATATTCAAAATCAATTTCTGTACATTGGGACAAAGCGCATTCATAACGGGAATGTAAACCAGAAAGCTCTCCAAAAGACCGTCATCGCAAAAGTGACCCTGCTCGCATTGGTGACAGCGAACCTCACCAGAAAATGACAAGGTACGAAGAAGTGCTGCATTCTTGACGCCAATCATATACAAGAAGCGTAGAAATGGATCGTGATATACCCATCCTACTAATTTCTTGATCGCCACTTGCTTCCGAATGTCTCTAATGCCCTTCTGAATTTTAGAATTGAAGTTTCTAGGTGATTCGTCTCGAGCTACGAAAAATGGTTTTTTTTGGAGATGGTCGCCACGAACTGCCGTCAATCCAAGTCCAGGGACTTTCATCTCCAGTCGGATTATTGGTCCCGAATTCGTAGCAGTTTAAACTGTATAATAATTTACCTCCCGTCTGGTTCCAGGCTTTACACAATCGTAGACAAGTAGCGTCTATTTGACTTTGGTGAACTTTGCGCAATACCAATAGTCTGCCATGTACAGTCGTTGTGAGTACACCGACCTCAGTCGTTGTATACGGATCACAATCCTGACTAGTCGTGTGGTGGGGTGAGCCGCTAAATTTCCTTTTCCAATTGGTCGTCGCGATTTGAGGCAGAAGTGCGGCATCCGCAATTTGCACGAGGTGACCTAGTATCTTGTCGATGATCTCTGCAACTCGTGGAAAATTAGCTTTAATGATCGATATGTTTATGGGGCATTGGAAGTGAAGATGGTCAGGAACAGATCCCGATTCGTTCTGTCGAATCTGGTTTGAAAACTCGAGGAAAGAAAGCAAGTCAAACTCAGACTTACCTTGAGGGAATTTGGAGAAATGGCGAACATGGCTTTGTGGTAAATGCCGTCCTTCCTCACTCTTGTGTTGGGTATTCTTCATGATAGCTCTGCGGTTCTTGCTTGTATGTTCAATTTCCTTGAGTGTTCGGCCACGCGGATCGACTAGATACTTTCGGCGCCTATCGTCAAAGTGCTCTTCAAACCATGAGTACCAAAAGTCTTTGCGATGACCAATATCTGTATGATATTAGAAATTATGAAAGTTTAAGCATGATTTGTTATTTACCATTGGCGATGATACACTTCTGTCCATCTCTAACGAAGATAACATTTTTAATCCAGCGTTGAGTGACAAGTTCTGTGAGAAGCTTCTCTTTATCTATTTCAGGGTTATTCTCCATGCTGTATGCTTTTAGTCGTATCATTGACATCACTTCTCGTTGCTTTAGATCCTGTTTATGAAGTTCCATAAGTTCGTTAACGTACATCCTGTCTAGATGAGATGACTCCCAATTCTCCATTCTGGTAACAGATTCTGGTTGCTGTGAAGGTGCCATGATCTCTTGGGTTTTAGTGAGCAGATATTGGATGAAGTAAGGGAACGTGGAGAATGGTTGCAAATAGTGGCTAAGAAGAGGTTGTCGATGCTCTTTCGAAGTTAGGTTTTGTGCATCATAAAGAAAGCGCGAGAAGACACACAGGAATATGTTTGCATAAGAAAATTTAGTTCTTCGGTTAAATATTCATTTCTCCATGTTGAATTAGTTGTTGTGAATCGATAGTTCTCTATTGAATTATACAGCAAGGCCGCTCCGAAGATCCAATTCTTTAATCTCAATCCATATTTGCCAGTGGGGTGCTGTACCTAGTAGAAGTTCGGAATTTTGATTCATTCGAATATATTCTCCCAAAATCGGAGTATTGCATGTAATGAATGTATGTCTGTGAATTAAGATGTTAGAGACGAGAGTGATAAAGAGAATCACTCAGGGGTAAATGCCAGTGCCGTTGGAGACAATAGTTATAGAAGATTTTTACATACCTTATTAAATTGCATCTATGGAACTTCTTCTGAAAATTGATTATATAACATATCTGTCGATGGTTTTGGTAAGATAACAGGGCGATTTATATATTTCCATTTCTGTAGTAAAGTCTCAGAGCTCTCTAAAAGATAGACTTTCCAATAGGTAACAGAAATTGGTCCCAAGTACTAGTAATGACACTCTGTCACTGATCTGCGTTCCTTCACTCACAGAGCGTCTTACTAGTGTCGGCACTTGGAATTTGACACTCCGTTTCTAGAATTTGAGTATGAGCTTTCAAGGACATAAGTAACTTCCTGATATATGACCTTAGCATCGTCGTTTAATTCGGGATTTGTTATTTGCTGTACCACAGTCATTGACCTAATCACCTCTCGATCATGACCCCAGAACCGTTGACAGTATCTTCAGAAACGATGGCTTGTTCTTCATCCATGATTTCATTACGCCTCGAACCTCGAGAGCAAGCACCCCACCAAATAACAATGCCAATTATCATCGAGACGAAGATGTACAATAATATAGAGATCAATAGTGTATCATCATTGGAAAAAGGTGTGGAAACCATCGTGGAAATTCTGAGTGAATAATAGTGATGAAACTGATGTTTGAATTAGAAATTGTATTAAGATGACGAAGTTGGTTTCTGACAATATGATATGTTAACTTTGAAACGAGCAAGGCTCTCAGTGTGATGATGGATTCCATATATATAATTGAAGAAAATTTAAAACTGTGGCCTCTTGGTGTCATTAGTTACCCTACTAGTGGTAGCTAGGGGGGCTAGCTATCGTGCTAATGGCGTCCTACGACGTTCTTGGCAAAGTGAAGAAACTTCATGACAATACACTATATCGGGTTGCAAAAGACTGTCAAATCCAAGCGGAAAATTTGTGGTTGAGCTTCTTTCGATATCATAACTACAAAATCATGAAGCAGTGATATTCGGCTTTATGTCGAAGTAACCGATCAGAAATAGGAGAAGGAAATCCTGAATTGCAGTGGTAAGGCGTAAGAACGAAACTTTTTAAAGAATTGAACCTCAAGTTCATGATAGATATTCACGGCAGTAGTCGAAAGAGGAGAATAGAAACTAGTGTGAAAGACAAAATCACCTTCCCAATTAAACATTTCCATCATTACAGAGGATTGTCGACAGAGTACCAGAATATTCCGCGGGAAGATTGGTTCAATCGCGGGAGCAAGTACCCGCAACAAATGAAGTATCCATCTGCTATAACACGCTCTTTTCTTGTCGTTCTCCAAGTTGTCCCAGATGCATGCAACATTAAGAATCCACTTGCGGTTGCCCAAAATGTTCTTGGATCTAGTCTGAGTAATGGCTGCAGTGAAAGATCTTGGAGGGTTTGGACGGCGTGAAACACAGAATCATTTGAAACTGTTCCTCCAAGTTGACCAAGAATGGTTCTAAGGCGAGCATAATTCTCAAAGACATCAGCGACTCAATGGTGATAGGATCGCACTCAAAAGTCGCTATTATAACCCAAATTCGCAGTGCCAGAAGATGCAGCCACCTCAGTATGATGAATGCCATTGTCAGTAGTGTATAAGCCATTAGCGATATCTACTTGCTGGATGAGAGAGCAAGATGGATGAGGATATAATGGCATATCGAGTTGCTCAAACGCTGACTAAAAATGTCTACAGGAGATTGTATTGATGGGTAAGATGTTAACTCCTGTTTTTCAAAAGCGAATGTTGCAAAGAGGTATGTATGATTCACAAACTCTTGCATCGTGATTTCGGAACTGAAATGTTACTTCTTCGTTCTCAAAGAATGGATGCGTGAAAAATTATACGATCAAATCATTTGATGCTCTCCGAAAATGTGTTCAAGCGACATCAACAACATCTGTAATTTTCCGTACATTTTGATGCGAGACTGCTGTTTCCGTAATTTGGCTTCGCTTCTTTGTGCAGTGTTCCATCATCACTATATCGTTCTCTTTGTATCGAACGACTAGCGAAATGTCGGCTATCGATGAATTCTAGAGGAGTTATTCCAATCAGTTTGAATGATGCGATCTTTACTAATACTACTTTCAGTAGCTTCCCTTCTCTCCTTGTGTCCTCTCACTTCGCTTCGGACGGTTGGCATGAAGATGAAGATACTCCAATGTTGGTACAAGACAACTATGTACATTTCTTGGTCCTAAAAGCTTCCATTGTAATAGCGATTAGTCTGCATAGAAAACCCAGTGGGTGGAACCCCACCCATTGGGTAATGGTCCCAATGAATAGATAATATACCTTATTGGGTATTTAATGAGTAAATAGGATTTCTAAAAACCCATCTCATTATCTATAGATAACCCAAAA
>PQXJ01000572.1:0-20388 GCA_004786225.1 Botryotinia narcissicola | reverse complement strand
TGAATAGAATGAATAGAATGAATAGAATGAATAGAATGAATAGAATGAATAGAATGAATAGAATGACATGAATTATATGAATCCCCCCCCCCTGCCAAGTTAAATCTCTATCTGTTGTTACTTGTCATAAATCATTGTATGTTGTGTCTCATGCTCTCCCTGTTTCAATGTTCCCGCGCACTTTTACCACCCGCTTAAATCGACGATAGTGAGATTCATCCCCATCCTGTTACTATCTCCAATATTGAGAAGATGTAATATCCATCCCCTCTAATTCCTCGTCTCAACATTTTTGCCCTGCTTCTCTACCCAAGTCCTCCACTCATTATATTCCTTCCAGCTAACACTTTCTTTTCTTCCCTGATACCTGACAACACTCAACTGGCTCACTTCCCTCCACTTCTCCCTCTTTCCTCCCCAGCCCGCCTTCCTCATCGCACTAACAACCGTCTCTTCCTTTCCCCACTCCTGCTCCACCGCCACATCAGGTAAATAACACGCTCCAAACCTCTTATTCTTATGATAAAAACTGATCCTGATCCCATGAACTCCAATTTCCCAGTCGAGCGGATGAGCACACTCTTCGAAATCCGTAAGCAAAGTGACGGCAACCTCGAGAGTTGGGAGTTCCCGCAGTGTAATGGGATCGAAGCGGGAATCGTGCAGAGCGGAGATTATTGCGTATTCGGGTAGAGATGTGAGGAGGGGTTCGGAGGAGAAAGTGCCGATGCAGCCGCGTAGAGAAGGAGATTGTTGATGGGGTTGTGAGGAGGAGGAAAGAGTATTCCAGGTTACGAAGAGGGGGGTGGACCAGTCGCGGAGATTGCGGGGAGGGGAGAGTTGAGTTGTTTGACGTTGAGTAGGGGAGATACCAATGGGGGTGAATGAGGTGGTTGAACTAGAGGGAGTAGTTGCAGATGTGGAATTGGAGGTTGATGTTCGTTCGGAGGAACTAGAAGATGGTGTACTGGTTCCGGAAGCAGATCGTGTAATTCGTTGGAGAATAGGATGACGTGCTGAATTTGTAGTTGAATTTGGATCTGGTCTTGGATTTGTTTTTGGTGGATGAGAGCCCGTAATTTGAAGATCAACGTCTTCTTCCTCCTCTTCTTCCGTGTTTTGTAATTCGAGACCTTTAGGATAAGATGTCCATAATTCCTGAACCTTTTCCAAACCTAATGGTTGTCGTTTTTCGAGATGTGCAGTTAAAACTTCGAAACAATAGAGACAATGATCTGGCGTTGCCATAATTGTTGGTGTTGCTAGCGAAGATGGTCTGGTTGATGAATTTGGGGTTTTCTTGAGGGTTGTATTTGAATGGAGTTGTAGCTGTCGACCTGACGGTAAGGGTAAGGGATTCGAATATGGATGCGAGTGTTTGTATGAGTATTTGTAATCGTATTTGAATTTGTATTTGTATTCGTGTAATAGATTAGCTCTATTGGACTTGACGAACTTGGTGATGTGCGTGAGTTGGTGAAATGAGGTTATTGATGTTGTTGAGATAAGGGATTTAAGTGGAAGTGAAGACTGATAGGAAGGTTGTTGTGATTGAATGTGAATGTGAATGTCAGCGAGGCCATTACCGGTAGAAGGAGCTCGGGTGTTGTGGGACTTCATAGTTGGGGTTATCGATAAGCTTTGGTCTTGATTTGTGGAAATCGATGATGAATGTTTCAGGTACCTATGATTTGCATAAATCTCGATTGGAGTGGATAATTATTGAATTGTGCATTATCCATTTCATTCCGGATTCGGACTTTTGAGATGATGGATCATTCTAGTCCAAGATCTCCGGCTCGCTCGGTTCATTAGATTCCGTTAGTCGGTTGGTCGGTCGGTAGAAATACCATACACATACAGTATGAGATGAGTAATTGAAGATATGCTTGCTTTTTATTGCTTTATATCAACGATGATTATATTTCATTTCCATGGTGAAGTATGAAGCTGGAGTAGTTCGAATTAGCCAGCAAACGTTGACCTTGATACCACGGCGACGATGGTGATGAAGTTCCTGTTTCAACTTCTTCTGTAAGGTTATTGAAAGTGCAGCTGACAATAAACCCCCTCTTTTTCATCATCATTCAAAGAGCGCCTGTTTTAAGCTTGAAAGATTATGTTCCTTATATGTCATCATCTCAAAGTACAAAGGACGAATATCTCGAGTCACTCAGGTACCTAGTCAGTAGTAACCTCTTCAAAGCCACATTTTCATTGCCAAGTAGGTACAATCCGAATCGCAAGTCAAACACTCACAGGCTATTTACAGATCAAAAGCAATGTTCAATTTACTAGGTACTTACATATCATTATCAGGTATCTGTCTAAGAAGCTTGTCATCAATCATCAATCATTTCCCAAACCACCCAGCCTCAAACGAGACCTTTACCCCTTAAATCTATAAACAGCAACAGCAGCAACAACAACAACAACAACAACAGGAAACCTTATTCCTCCACAACATCTACAGCCCCCAAAAGTTCATCCGTTCGGATCTCAAGATTCCCGTCTTCCTCAAACCTTCTACGCATGAAGAATTCTTATTATATCGGACCATTGGACGTTTTCGAAGCTTTACGGGTAATGCTGGGATGACAGCCATCTTTGCATCTCGCTTCACTTCATCCATGTTTCATCACCTTTTTTCTTCCACCCTTACAACACATCAATTCAGTTTTTCTTCATCATTATCCCCAACTTCCCCCAGCAAATCTGAGAAATATCCACAAGCTTAAATAATACTCTATACAAGATAAGCCTCGTCCATACATTCGATGTATCATGACCATGTGAAAATCATCCAATTTGTAATGCAGTGAACCCCGGTTTCTGCTCGAATCATGATATCTGCGAATCAAGCAAAGCGATGGAGCTGAGTAGACATGGGATTGGCATGTTGATAGGTGCCCCTTTGAAATCATCCCTTCATAGATATTGGATGAATTTTATGATGGTGGCTTTGGGAAGCGAGAGGCGCAGGTTTGAGTCTGGATCCTCGTTTTGAATTTGTAGGATGTTGACGGTTCGATTAAGATATAAAGACGATGACCTCGAAGTATGGGGGATTTGCTTTATCACTATTTTCATCTCGTTCCTTATCTATCTCTCATCTATCTATCATTGATTGATTTCTTGTTTATACGCAATCATTTGTTGCCGGTCGACTTTATTAAATCATCCCCATCATCAAACGGTCCTCTGCATTTTTTATCGCCCAATACCTCAATAAACATACCCACTAGCAACCATGCAGTTCACACTTGTCACTATTCTTTCTTTCGTCGCCATCACAATTGCCACACGTATGTTTTCCCAATTTTCCACACGCCGACCTAAGTTTGTCGTCCACAGTCCCCTTTCTGCTCCCCGTATCACCGGAGCCATATATTTTTCACCTGCTGACAAAAATACAGCTATTCAACTCGCAGCACGCGCAGTAGATGCATCGACTGCCTCAATGACCGATGCTCAGGGAAATGTCGTTAGCTTCGACTCTGCCAGTGTTAATCAAGGTACGCTACAAAAATTTATCTTTTTTCCAGAACATATGATCGTCCATTTCCCCTGGTCTTTACCTTTTCAATTGCTAAGATCAATTTCTTTGGTGTACTAACACTCTTGGAACTACTTAGCTGCCAAGAACTCTGGCATGTAAATCAATTGCGTGTCTGGGGTTCACAGCTTCCCATCTCAATCTATGGATAAACGGAGTTTGAACTCAACGAATTCCTGAAGGCGACGCGTAATGAAGCGGAGATGGTCGAGATATCGTGATGCATTGCTTAGCCGTTGTCAGCTTGGTCTTGGAGAAACTTATGAGGCTTAGATTATATTGCAATGGTGTTTCTTTTGATGGCGCTTGTTCATTGAATCGGGTTGGATTGGTATCGTCGGAGTAGGATAGGAGTAGATCATATTGATGATTAAATCTGCACTTTATCACTGGTTTTTGATTGCATACCATTATACACGATCACTTTCGTTATGAAAGGCCATCAGTATCTCTCCTGTGGGAGGAATGACAAGTACATGCCTCATTCATCGTGGATTATTCTAACTCCTTACCTTCATCGGTGGTAGTTCGGCTGATATTGATTCTACCCCATCGACAACATCTCAATCATTTCTTTCCAATTTCTTATCCAAGCTCAGATATCAACATAATGTTTGTCGGAAGATAAGCAAAACATTACTTATTTGTAATGTCCAACTGGTGGTCGTCCAATCTGATAAGCTAAGCCTTCTCGGCCTTCTATACGGAAAATCATCCGAACCTCAAATGTGGGGAAAGGTTCAACTAAAACTTCACGCCTTTAAATAGACATATGCTTACCAGACGTTCTTTCTTATCTTGTTCCTCTTCATATAAACTTTATTTAGATCCTTTATTGCTTTCCAAACTGCGTGCAAGACCACAACTCAGATAGAAGCAGACCTTTTCATTTAATCGATTGATCCCGTCTCAATTTATCAAGCAATTATGGTTGACTCAACTCCACAAACCCTTCGTCCAAATCTCCCCGAAACCCTCCGTATTCTCCGTCTTGATCCAATCCATACACCCTCGCCAGATTTCTCATCTCTCCCAATCCCTTATACCGTCACCGAACTACCAAATCCTCCTCCAAAAGTTGACGAACTAATTACATATCTCAAACCCGTCCATGTCTTAATTTCCACCCGTTTCTTCCTCACCTCAACCATTCTATCCCAACTACCTAATTTAAAGCATATAGCTATCCTCGCCATCGGAACTGATCATGTCGATATCGCTTATTGTAAAGAACATGGAATTTCGGTATCAAATGTTCCAGCGGCAAGTAATGAAGCGGTGTCAGAGCACGGGTTAACGTTGTATATGGCGCTTCGAAGGAATGTAGTGGGGATGCATGAGAGAACTAGAGAGGGAAAAGAATGGAAGGAGAAGGGAAGTTTAAGTGAGCATTTTTATGGGGGGTTGATGACAGGGTTCAAGGGGGAAGTGGTGGGAATTGTAGGAGGTGGAGAGTTAGGTAAGGTTGCCGTTTAATTTTTCTTGGGTTTATGTTTGAGGGGTGGAATCGAGGAAGTGATTGAAACGTAGTTCACTTCAATTGTCTCATATGATCATCTATCATTGGGAGAAATTGTCTAGGTGATGTCGTCAAAGTTGGTCAGATCATGTGATATGGAAGTCTATTGAGCTCCCACCTCCATTTCAAACCAAGGTAGTCAGTAGTCTGAATGATGTATTCCGTACGGGGAACAGAGTATCCAATGATCTTGACTGCAGCCCAACAATATAAAGTTTTGAATCTCTGAAAGGGATGAGCTTCCGGTATTGAAAGCTTCTGGTTCTTTCATTGTCGGATTGGAGACTATGCCCGCGACCCACAACACACAAACCATAAAACTGACAAAGCTTAGGAAATCGAGTAGCAAACCTTTGTCGGGCTTTAGGAATGACCGTTCAATTATGCGAAAGAAAGGGTGTTCCTGAATCCAAAACCCGTCCAAATTATACCCCATTCACCACCGTTATGAAAACCAGTACCGTCCTCTTTTTTTCTCTCCCCTTGACGCCCAGTACCGAAAATATGATTGCCTCGGCGGAACTATCAATAATGAGACCTGATGCTCTCATCATCAATATCGCACGAGGAGGAATAGTCAATGAGGAGGACTTAGTCGATGCATTGAAGCAAGGCAAAATTGCAGGAGCCGCAACGGATGTTTATGTAGAGGAACCAGCCGGAGGAGATAATCCATTAGTGAGAGCAGCGAGAGATAGCGAGTTGCGGGATAGTGGAAGATTGATTCTGAGTCCACATATTGCTTGGTATGGAATAAGTAGTGTGGAGAAATTGATGAAGGTTGTGACGGAAAATATCAAAGGATGGTGTGAGGGTGTTGGCGGGAATGTTGTGGGTTGATTATTGAGGAGTGAAGTAAAGAGTATAGGAATAGATAGGCTGACGCTACATGATGTGCGGCATTGGTGCCTCCCAGGTAGTCGCATATCAAAGACTTCAATCAAGTCAACACTATCTAAGTCATCATCGATTTTCATTATTCCGATCCCCAGAATCTCAATTGAATGGACATGCTGAGAGGTCTTTTAATTTTCACCTCTCTTTTTCGTAGACCACAACTGAAGCAACCGAGTAAATGATCATGAGAATGTCTTCAATTCGATTATTATTAATGTCTATCCTAAACCAAACTTTTCACGACTTCTTATATATCAATCTATGTCTAATCAAAAATTATCCTAACCACTTCAACTTGACCTTGAGACATTCATCAAACCATCAATCCCGGTGCACATTTCCAATCCGCACCATCTACAAATTCCACTTCTGATCAACAGGTCTATCATCTAAAGCCCACGATTTCCATTTCTCCAGAAGCTCAATTTCTCCCTCTGTAACGGCAAACCATAAATTATTCTTACACCATGCGTTGAAGAGCTCGGTGGTTCTCCACTCATCATGTAGGGAATTTCCGCATTTGTAGAGAGTATCGACGAGGAAGAGATGCCAGGGGCGACCGGTGATGGTGGCTGTTGGACTGGGTGAGGATTGGGGTGGAGAAAATGAGGAACTCGAAAGCGTCAGACCAGGTGATGAAGGCCTTGAAGAAGTTGAAGGCGTCAACGAACCAGACAAAATGTTCTCCTCTTCATCCTCAGCAACATCCTCAAATGTGTATTCAGAGTGGGCCGAGGGAGTCGATGGTGATTCAACAGGTGTCCATTCATCCGAAAAATTTGAGGGAGTCAAGACGCCCGATTCCATTTCTTCTTCATCTTGACTTTCATCTTCATTTTTATCACCGGCCTCAATCTTAGCAGCAGTCATTTCCGCATTTACAAAAATATCCTTCAATTTTCTTTCCAACGCCTCCAAGTGCTCAATCATTCGTGGCATGCTAGATTCTGACCTCGAGTACAATTTCTCTATACCTTGCTCGGTTTCTACAATCATTCGTACCGCTTTATGTCTCTCTATGAATTTCTGATCTCGGGTAGCTGAATCTATCATTTCACGGATTCTTGATCTCACAGGGCTCGGAAATCTAATGGTAATTCTTGACCGGAGTTTAGTATAATGAAATGGAGAAAGAGAAAAAGTCGTGGATATTATTTTGTCGGCAGTAGCATTCTTATCGAGATGAGTTTGTCCTTCTTCCTTGGTGTCGATATCCACGATATTGAGTAAAAGATGATCTCTTACTTGGGACGAGGGAGGTTGACTTTCAGAATGTTTGAAATCGGAAAAAATTTATATTTCTCTCTGACTGTCTGCGTCGGTCTCGGCTTTGTGTATTCCCTTTAGTCTCCCTATTATTCTCTCGTATGAGAGTGTTTCGTCTGCCAAAACTTCACCAATCTCGTAAACAGTGACAACCAAAAGCCAGTGTGGTTTTAGGGTGAGCATAAATGCGGGGAGCGTGAGTTTTCCATTCTGCTTCAAACGTGAGAACGCACGTGATTCACTCGCAATGTAATAGATGCCATAGTAGAGGATGAAGTCTAGATCTAGAATCGTCAGAATTGTGAGCGAGACGAGAAATTTCACCGTGCTCTTCCAAAGATGAGGCCGAAATGTGGCGATTTTAAAGTTTGAAGTAGGGTAATTTAAGAAAAAAATTGCAATCATCTTTGAGATGTAGAAGTATGGTGGGAAGATGATAAGTGTTATTGATAGAAATAATGGGTAATAGGATAATGTTTGGAATAAAGATTCACATTGATGGACTTCGGGAGAAGTCATGTTGGCTGGATTCGTCATGGTTATCTCCGGTTTGTGTGTAAAGGCATGCGCGAACATATTTCTGAATGTTGGTACAAAGAGGAAGACAGTGGAATCTCTCAAATGCTGGCGGGACAACCTTTATATAGAAAATTTCTTTGCAAACCGGCCAAGTCCCAAGAATAGGTCTACCCGCTAAAGAAAATCGTTGAATCTAGTCCAGAAAATCCAGTATCTTAGTATTTAAAAGTCTTTGCAGTACTTAATGAACTCTAAAATGAAATTAAATACTCTGGATAAGCATAAATTTTACAATAAGTTCGGTTTTCATGCGATTGGCGGCGTAGTCTAGCATAATGGTAGTCCATGTCATCATCATAAATTTCAGTTTCCTTCTACTTTTGCGTTCTGAGTTCGTGCTAAGTATCAACTACCGATATATAGTCTACGAGCTAAGGGATTGAACTCTCTTTCTTTGTGGGGGAGACAGATTTAAGAGTCTGATATCTTAGTTTTCATGCTAGCCGTGCGCTAAAATGAGGGGGACAGATATGACATTTCGCTTAAACGAAGGTGCGAAGAAGTTTTGCGTGATGTAATTTCATGATCGTGGTCCGTCATGGAGAATCTAGATATGTTATCTATGTATTCAAGCTTTGTAGGAACAAAAACTTATTAGTTTCTCATTCAAAGTTCATTTCACCTACAACTTCTCTTCTGTAATGATAAGATCATTCCAAATTATAAATTATATTGTGTGTTGAGATTTATGTCACACCTTTCACTTTATTCTGGTTGGAATATTTTTCCGAAAATAAAACTTTACTTAAACCTTAAAGTTCCAGCGGTAGATAAAATATTAGATAAGTGCTTGTGAGCGGCTGTATAGTTCTTTGGGATTGGAAAGAACTTGTCGTAATGTTTTCACTACTTTAGCTTCAACGGTTCCTTTCTTATCTTTCAAGATGAAAGTGAGGAATGGATATGAGATCACAGGCCAACATATACTTTTACGCTTTAAGAGAGGCCTTGGATGGAAGAAGGTTTGACTTTTAGGACAAGATAGCCCAGAGCTCTAAATTCCAGTCTTCGTTTGGTATCACATTCCGGCTTGTGCTTCTGCAGGTATTTTAAAGATAATACTATTTTTAGATCAAATATGTTTGTTAAAGGGGGCAGTGATAGTTCATGATGAGGATAAAATTGATAGGTGGAAGGTATAAAATAAACTTTCGGGCGGCCGATCAAAGCCTGTGATGAAATTTCTAGAATAAACATATTCGTACTAGTGTCAATGATTTACTTTGGCTATCAATCTAGCTCAAGCACCAAAGGATTTGATAATCACCAATTACATTGTCGAATCCCGTGATGAGTCGGAAAAATTTCAAGACTTTATCTGTCTATAGTTGGCATGACGGATGCTTAATACTAGCACAGCCTTTTTGAAGACGACATAAGACATCCGCGTCATTTAATTCCTTTGACATTCGAACGAACCGCTGACAACTTCCGAAGTTTGGGGAACTTTCAACGCTCAATTATAAGTCATAGAATCACTTACCCAGCAGATAAAATATTCCAGCACTGCGTTGATCACAAGAGTTCCGATTCCAGCCAATCTCGATGAATGTTATTGTTCTAAGTAATAATGTTTCCTCATCTTTCCTGAGGCATTGAAACCGTTCAGAAAAACGTCTTGAGAAAAACAAACAATATTTGAATCATATGCATGGAGTGATAGCGGCAATATTTGAGGGGTCGATAAAATGATAGAGTATTCACGCAAAGATTATACAAGGTGATGAGTAATGTTTCAAGAGAAATTCATCAGAAGTTTTTATGAGAACCGTATTTAATTATTTAATATTTATCATACAAATAGACCGTCATTAATTATCATCCAAAATTTCCTTAATCGTTTATCGTAACCGCGCTGGAGAAAACCACAGCCCAAACTTTTACCATCCATTATTCTTCTACCTCCTCAATCACTTAGGTACACTGCGTGTCCTCATGACTTGACAGGTTTCTTTGAAACTTGATCTGCCTTTTCACCACCGGATGTCTTTTCACTACCGGTCGTCTTTTCACTGCCGGTCGTCTTTTCACTACCGGTCGTCTTTTCACTACCGGTCGTCGTTCCGCTACCAGTTGTCTTTAGAATCCCAGTTGGCATTCCACTACCAGTTGTCTTTTCACTATCAGTCACCATCTCACTACCAGTGACCTGCTGAACAACCTTGGTCATTCTTCCTTCTTCAACTCGTCTCTGTTCATCCATAGACCTGTTGGAGGCTATGCGGGCGCGAAGATTTTGTATGGCGATAGCAAAAATAATGATGAAAAAGAAGGCGATCGAGACACCTGCAATGTAGGCGGGCTTTTGCTCGTCACGTATGGATTTTGCATCATGTATTGGAATACATGATCTCAAGGTTATAGCTCTGGCGCAAGTGCTGTTTTTGGAGGTGATTCCGACGTAAAAGTTATCGGTGCCGTTGGAATTCATGGTGTTGTTGAAATTCATAGTTATGGTTTGGTAGATGTTGAGTTCAATTTGATAGTTTGTGTATAAAGCGATTGTGTAGAAAGCGATTGTATATATGTATATTATGTAAATCGAATAATCGCGAATGTTTGTAAAAGAGTGATTGGGTATGATCAGAACGTGAAGAAAAATTGGGGAAATATTTATACGCGTTCGTGAAGTTGTACGCTAATAAAAAAACGATCAATATAGGGGCTACTTAATCCTATCAGATAAAGCATATATTTAGTTATCATGTTTGAAGTCTAATTTAGGGATGATCTCGAATAGTGAATGACGTTTCCCTGAGGCGCGCACATAGAATTTACTATTCAGCCTGAGACTAGTTCTGTGGTATCAATTAGCTCATGGGCGATCTGCACTAATTGCGGTATTTGAACATAGATTGTCCCATGACCGCTCGGCAATGCTTATGAGAGACATAAAAAAATAAAAAAGTTTTTAGGTTTTATTCAAAGCCACAAATCATGGTTGACAGTAAGATGATATTTTGAGCTTAAGTGATTTTCGAGTTTGACAAGCAGCTACTTCATCGAGTGCAAGGTCTTTAGAGTGAAAGGAGTAGACCTCAATGCTATAATTGTTGACCCATTGATGACATTCAAATCTGATGACAAAATTGAAACTGTCTGCCTTGGTAAGGTACAGTATAGCGCGAGTCGCATGAAAGACATGCTGATATTCTCTCTTGAGTAATGGTGCGACGAAGATGAAGGAGGAGCTAAGGAAGCTGTAGAGAGGGGATTAAAGATGACAAGACAACCCCTCCTAGGATACACGCTGCTTATTGCCATTTTAGGTATATAACCCGTTTAGCTGAAGATCAAAATGTGTGAATTGAGATGATATGTCAGGTACTAGTGTAGAGTGGATTCTAGCGGCTCTTGGAAGAGCGACCTTATGAATGGCATTTACAAGTTTGTTAGGATGAATTTGTTAATCGTCATCTTAGTTTGTAACAGAAGTGTAAATGAAATGTGATTTGGTCATAGGGATGTGGGAATGACGGTACTCGAGTCTTAGTGACTTATAAAATTAGATTACCAAGGCTATCGAATACTAGTCGAACGCTTCTTATTAGAATTTGGCCTATAGAAAAAGGTCATAGATATGCAACAAAAACTTTGAAAGAGCTGTGATGAATTTTGATTGGGTGATGGTAATGTTAATGAACACCATTAGAGTTTTGGATCGGCATTAGCTGACGAGAAAAACTGTAAGGAACAAAACCAATAGCTAATCAGAATGTCGAGAGAATATCAGAAGAAGAGGCTAGGACAAGAAAAAACGACCTCGGGACAAATCGTGGAGTACTTGCTTCTAAACTACAGAGGCAGATCAGGAACATGCATGATTTTGAAAACTCCAATCACATCTGGATTGGTAAGACAAGATACAATAATAACTTGAACAATGATGACATGTGGAATTTTACATTCTGATATACTCATCACTTCCAAACATTATGACAAGGGTGAAGTTTCGAAAGCTCGGAGCGATACGGTCCACTCACCTTTTCCAGCCTCTGCACGTAACTTCCATCAAGTGAACCACGTTACAAAATTTCGTTGGCTGTACTTTAGGCTATCAGTCAATTCATCAATTTAAATCCCTATATTACCAAGAATTGGCAAGTTTCCCGGAGAAGTCCAAAAATCGTTCTGCAGCAGTTGCCGCGTTCGTTGCTTCTTTGTGTCATCCCATTTTATTCCCCACGAGGAGAATATCATAAGGTGTACTTTAGAATTCATGCAACTCCACTTTATTACCCTCTCCTTCCTTCTTCTCCGCAGCAAACTCAATGAGTGGATGGCTAAGTGGCTCCCTCTGCCTTTCAGCCACCATCCATATTGGTACTGGTTGGGAAATGAATAGAGTAGTAACGAGAACTAAGAATCCGTGATTTCCATTGGTTCTTGGAAATAGAGATTTACCCTCCATTCTAATGTGAAGCCCGCTAGGTGATCTGTTATGTAATCTCGATGCGTATCGATATGGGCACAAGTTTGAGACGGGAGATCAATAGATGAACCCCACAATGTATAACTGACAGGATTGGGCAAGAAATAATCATCACCACCATCTGATTTCTGCCCCGAAACATGTCTTAACAGCACAACCGCAATATTTACTGCAGCAGAATCTCCCGAAATGACGATTTTAGATAGAGAGATACCCAAATAAACAAGATGCTTTGTATGCATTAACTCCGTCCCAGAAAGCCACCGAAACTTTACAAAGCGGAATCGCCGACAAGGCTGCATTGGACAAGCAGTGCATATTTAGCACTGTGCTTGATGAGAAGTTCAGCCGCATCTGACCATTCAAATATTCGACTAGATCCGGATATGAACGAGGCCCCGTCGAAGTGTGAAATGACGGTTTCCTGCTTGTCGAATCAGAATAATTTTGGATGTCATGTGCCTCCAATCATAATTGGTATGACGGGAGCAATGGCAAGAATATCACCATAAATCGTCTTGATCATGCTTTGGTTATTAGAAATCGATCTCCTTCTGCCCCTGGATCGATTGAGAGGTAGTGTAACTTTGACATATATGACGAGGCGGAGAGCAATCTGGTAAATTCGTTGATCATGGCGTTGCGATTTGTCCATTCCGAATTTTGACGTGTAAATTTGGGATGTAGTAGAGACCTAGGAAAAGTATATGGGCTATAAGATGAATTGCTGCGTTGGAGAACCATAAAGCTTTCCTAGGCTGTCGGGCGTGGAACCCCCTTTCAGAGGCGGATTCATTTCGGATGTAAGGGAAGAACAGGTTTCGGCAGGAGCATGATGTCGATCGCTTCCGAAGTTGAGAATGGTGTATCAAATCTACTTCAGTAATCCAAACAAATGAATCAAATCATTGACTAGAATGCTACTTTTCATGTAACCGCAGTGTAAAAACCACGATTACTGGATGTAGACGGAAATAAAGCAGTGTGATGCCAGTAATTCAAAATGTTTCAAGTACCACTTGTCACCATCCTTTCTACACTTGTAGAAATTAGGATTTCGAGAGGTACATCAGCATCATGTTTGGTAACCAACATTTGTGTATGTTGGGGTTTGTGTATGGAGCGTAAATCTACCGTACCCCATTGATAGCAAGAACCCATCAATTTGATCAGAATGTTGTATTCGGATCACTGCGTATTCATTTGTATACTTATTCATGCCTTTGGTGGAAAATGTATCACTTGTTCTATAGGGTATCATCTGAATCTCCAAAGCAAATCAATCCATTCCAGGAAGCCCTTCAGTCCCACCAATCTTTGCCCAAAATGCTTCAAAGTCGACTCCTTGTGACTCGAACATTACTTTGGCCTTTTCCGTTGTGGCCTTTTGTTGCTCTGGACCAAAACCTCCCGGTTTCGATGATTCGAACTGAACCAATTCAATCCATTTGAAGAAAAGGTTTTCCTTCCCCATCAATGTCAATTCATCCTTGAAAGCGGTTATTTTCTTCCTTCCCAACTCTTCCTTACTATTTGGGTCGATAGGAGCCTCTGTTTGAATCATCCATCCATAAGCTGCGTGCCATGCGAAAACAGTCGTCTTGAAATCTTGAAGATCCATAGTCTTCTTATCCACCATTTTTGTAGCCTGAATCATAGCTTTCCAATCCAAATCCCATTCACTGTTCAACATCAAATATCCGGTCTTTTGTGATAACCATAATGGCTCAATTGCCTTTCTGACATTCGATGACATTAATTCTTTTCCAGTTTCATTGTCTTCCTTTAAGAAATCCCCAATTGTTTGATCCCATTTTCTACTACGGCGCACAATAATCTCTGTTTCGCGGAAACCTACTCCTAATCTCCATGACACCGGTTTACCAATCGTTCTTCCCAGAAAGAAATCTCTAGGCCATGGCCAAACGAAAATATAGAGAAGTAGATCGATCATAAATATTGAAGTACGACGTAAAATCTCGTATCCTGTATCATTCAATGGTATCTTATGAGTTTTAATGGTTGTCTCGTTGTAATTCCCCATCATCGAAAAACAAATCTTCATGTAAAAGGGGAAGACAGTAGAAGCGCGCCATAGGAGTCCTACAACAATTGCAACATTCATAAGCACCGGAACCAAGAAGATCTTCTTTTTGAAATCTGCGGGATGTTTGTCGATATGCGCGATGTAAATGTGATACTTCGAGAGCTTCTCTAGGAATGGTTGAAGCTTTGGAGGAGGCCGTGTAAAGGGGGTAGGCGGTTCATCTGAAGTGGTTGGGGATGATCTTTTAGCAGAGGTAGTATTAAACGTCCTCTTGGACTTCGTTTTGGGAGGCATAATGATCCGTAGATACAAGAATGTATTAGAAATTATGTGGTTGTGAAGTTTAATTTGTATGGACTGTGAATGTGAAGGGCTGGAACAATGTCTCGGAATATTAAATTGCGTAGTTAGTGTGGTTCGGTATCCGTAAATTCCTTCAATCATTATTATGGCAACTTTATTAAAATTATTTAAATATTCATTGAAACGACAATGCAATCATGAGGAGGGGTCGCAATTTAATAAAGGTATGGAACTCAAATCATATAAGGTTTTATGATATTCTAATCAACATAGGAAACTTCAGCTCCATCAGTATGCGCTTTTTGTTGGCATCGACTTGGAGGAATTGGCCCTACTTCACATACACAGCGTCGATTTTTACAATCCTCTGATTCGAGATCAAAACCACCAGCCGAAGGTACTGCGGTACGAGAATCCGAAGAGTATGAATCAACTCCGCTTGCGCAGCCCAAGGCTCCTGCAACATCATGGCGTCCTGGACCTGGGATGGGAAGTGGCTTCAGTAAACCTGCCTTTGGAGGTTCTAAAATTCCTGGAGTAGGACCTTCTGCTAGCTTCGGTCGCCCAGCTGCTGGAATTCCTATGAAGTCAAGAATACCAGATTCTCCCAAACCAGAGCGATCTGCACAGCCTTCTGCCGAAGAAGAGTTCCGTGTAAGTCAACAACGAAAAGTCGAGATACATTCAGGGCCGGGACCAGAGACAAATAGAGCCTTTAGACCACTACCACGTTCACAAAAGGAGAAGATTGAGATAGCTAAGGCCGCCGCGAAAAGGAAGGAGAGTATGGACATACATGCGATGAACATGCAGCACACTGTACAGGATGTGCCTTTACGATTTTTTGAAAAAGACGACTCTCGTATTCGTAGTCAGATTTCCAGTCAAATAATCAATGACTCGACGGAAGCCACTACACCACCTGAAAGCATTGGCGAACGCTCCGAAGATGTATCCAGATGGACTCAATTAAGAAAGAAAGTTGGAGAAAATCGACCGCCACCACCCGTCCAACAACCACAAGATTCTATCACTGAGGCTCAAGCCAGAAGAGAACAGGAAGCTAGTTCCGGGACTTATACACCACTGAGAAGTAGACTTCCATCGGAGAGAGGTCGCTTTACCAAAGTTCCCAGAGCGGACATGTGGAGTAGGCCGAATAGTTACAATAAAAGTAATGATATGACCCAAGCCTCACAAACGGGTCCCACGAATGATCGTCAACCCTCGCAAAACACTGATCACAGCAGATCTATATTCAATTCACGCCCTGCCACAAATTCTGAACCGGTACGTCCAGCACAATCAGCACAATCAGCTCGCAGTATGTTAAAACCTCTTGGATCTTTTGGATCTTCTCTTGGCTCAGGTTTTGGTAGGGCTGGTGGAAGTAGCTTCAAGATCCCCGTATTGAAAAGCCCGAGCCCATTGGTTGAGTCTGTGGGACGTTAGGAAGTTGAAGATGCTGTTGAGAAGCCTGCCGAAAAACATGTTGCTTATCGTCCACTAGCGACAGAGCCGGAGGAGTCGAATGTGCGTGAAAAAGTGATCAACGAATTTTCATCTCCAGCGGAATTGGAAACGAGGCAAAGAAGATTATCGGAACGTTGGGGAGCCGATGAAGATGTCGGGAATAACCCAAACCACAGAGATCACTCGTTGCCAAAAAATGCCCACAGTAAGCAAGCCAAAAAGGCAGCCAGGAGACAGCGAGAGATAAAAACGGACCAAGACGAAGATGAGGCGAGTGATTTAGCTGCTGAGCGAGCAGAACTCAAAAGGCAAAGAAAGCGTGAAAAGGCAGCAAAAAAAGCAGCCGCACCAACCCCTATGATTTTGCCAGAATTTATCAGCGTCTCGAATTTAGCCGTCGCACTCAGAGTCAAGCTTGAGGATTTCCTCGACAAATTGGAAGAATTAGGATTCGAAGGTGTTAATCATGATCACATTTTGAATGCTGAAAATGCTGGACTTATTGCTATGGAATACAATTTCGAGGCCATCATTGAAATAGGCGAGTCTGAAGATTTGAAAGCTAGACCTCCAGCCGAAGATCCATCAATACTACCTCAAAGAGCTCCGGTTGTTACTATTATGGGACACGTCGATCATGGTAAAACTACAATTCTTGATTATCTACGAAAATCTTCCGTTGCGGCATCAGAACATGGTGGTATTACCCAACATATCGGAGCATTTTCTGTACCTATGCCTTCAGGGAAGACGATTACTTTCCTCGATACTCCTGGACATGAAGCTTTCTTGAGTATGCGCCAAAGAGGTGCTAATGTTACTGATATTGTGATTTTGGTTGTTGCTGCAGATGATAGTGTTAAACCACAAACTATTGAAGCTATCAATCATGCCAAAGCAGCAAAGGTGCCAATCATTGTCGCAATCAACAAAATCGATAAGCCTGAAATTGATGTTGAGCGAGTGAAACAAGATCTTGCACGTCATGGTGTCGATGTCGAAGATTTTGGTGGTGACACTCAAGTCGTATGTGTAAGTGGCAAAACTGGAAGAGGAATGGATGATTTGGAAGAAGCGGCTGTTACTTTATCCGAAATTCTTGATATGCGTGCCGAAAGCGATGGTCCAGCAGAAGGTTATGTCATCGAAGTAAGTATTAAGTTTATGGGTAAGGTTGCTACAATCTTGGTTAGAAGAGGTACCATGCGACCGGGAGATTTTATCGTCGCTGGTAAAACTTGGGCTAGAATTAGATGTCTACGCAATGAAGCCGGTATGGAGATTGAAGAAGCTGGTCCAGGTACACCAGTGTAAATCGATGGATGGAGAGAACAACCATCTGCTGGAGATGAAGTTCTTCAAGCTCCTGATGAAGCAAAGGCTAAGAGTGTTATTGAATTCCGACTTGAGAAAGAGGAAAGGGATAAATTGGCCGCGGATATGGAAGCTATCAATGAGAACCTCAAAATGGAACATGATAAACGCGAACGTGAAAAGGCAGAGAAGGAATCTGCTCTTCTTGGCGAAGAACACGAGAAAAATGATTCTTCTACTCCGAACAAAGATCCCGCCGGTCCTAAACCTGTCTACTTTGTCATCAAAGGAGACGTGAGTGGATCTGTCGAAGCAGTCGTCGATCAATTGAACGCAACTGGTACTAAAGAAGTAGAACCTATCGTTCTTCGATCTGGAGTCGGTAAACTCAGTGAATCTGATATCGAACATGCTGCCACTGCAAAAGGTTACTTTATCAACTTCAACACTGAGGTTGAACCGAACATTGCTCAATTTGCTGCGCAGAACAAAGTCAAAATCTTTGATCATAACATCATTTATAGATTGATGGATGATGTAAGAGCTGAGATGTCGAAATTCTTACCACCGTTGGTCACACAAAGAGTATTGGGTGAAGCTGTTGTGGCACAGATCTTCGATATCAATGTCAAAGGAAGGAAATATAGAAGTGTAGCAGGTTGTAAAGTTCGCAATGGTACCGTGTCTAAGGATGATAGATATAGGGTACTGAGAGATGGGGAGAAGGTGTTTGATGGTATGTCATTGCTTATTATTTCTTTTCAACCTCATCATTACCTTGCCATTGCCCAGCTCCTGTTCCAAGGAGCAAATAGAATTCAACACACTAACTCGGTTAATAGGTAAACTCGAATCCCTCAAGAACGTAAAGAAAGATGTCTCGGAAATGAAAAAGGGTGGTGAGTGTGGTATGGGATTTTCAGGATGGACAGACTTCCAAATCGGAGATCAAATACAGGCATATGAGGAGAAACAAGAGAAAAGATATTTGTAATTTCTTGTAGAAGTAGTTGTGAGGATTTAATATGTATAAATATAGATTTCCTCTCGCATTTGCGGAAGTCGAAGATGAGAGATAGGATACGGATGACTGAATGACTGAATGAATGGATGAGAAAAGCTTATGCCGCATGAATATATGAAAGGACATGTGGTTTTTTTATATAGAAATTAGATTAGTAGATTCTGTCCTCAATTCACTCACTGCTCTTGTACGAATCGAAGATTCTCTGATTTCATTTCATTTCATTTCATCGGAAGAAATGGATATATTTATCTCACCTCAACTATTAACTCGGGAAAAAAAGGTCAAAACATATCACCGCAGAAAATCGATAATGAATCAACCACACATACAAGTAGAGTTATGAGAATTAGTAATATCAAACAAACTTTTAGCAAGTCTTTATTTGCAACACTATTCAGATCTTCAATTCTCTGACTCGAATTACAACAATTGGATTGTTGAGGTAGGGGTTTCGCGAGTGGTCAATTCTGGTCTTCTTGTATGGATACCTAGGTAGGGTTCAGTGGATGGCTAAACAATTCTTTTCTTCGGGTGTTTACTCGCTCGAATGAAACTCAAGGAAATGCGACGTATCGTTTGTATACGGAGTGGGCAGTTAGATAATCTGGAGCCTCCGGCTGCAAATGTTTATGTTTATGCAGATGTTGATGTTGATGTTACAGTCGAGTATGATATACCTGGGTAGTGTAGTCTAGGAAGTCAGTCAGTCTGTGCTTTGACATGAAACGAAACGGAACGGAATGGAATGGAACGGAACGAAAAGAAACGAAACCCATTTTCTAACCATCATTCAATCGCGATTCTGTATACTTCGCATGGAATCTAAAGGTTGGTTGTCGGATTCATATTCGTCTGATGTTTGATATACGATGTTTGACATCCAACTTTTGAAACGGAGTGGGTGCGGGATTGATGGGTAGGTACTCGGTATGGATGGAGCTTTGATGGTTGTTTCAGGATGGAGGGAGGAAGGGTGCGAAACTTTACTTTACTTTACTTTTCTTTTCGTGGGGATGAGAGGTGTTTTTTGTGAAGTGTAGATTGTACGGTTTCGATACTCGTTGCATAATGCATAGTGTATGATTGATCGACGGAGGATGAGGAGGGGTAAGGTGAGGAAGGTAAGGTAAGTGAGATTTCGTTGCGAGGTTTGTGTGTGTTGCTGTGATGTTTTCGCATCGGATGGTTGGACGGGGTAGGTGGGTGGTTAGGTAGGTAGGTAGGTATTGAACGATGGGAAAGGATAGAGGGGTCATTCTAGGTTATCTATCCAAGTGTCGTATTGTATTGTAATTGGAGGTTTGATCTGCCTATTTAACTGAATTCTTTTCTTTCCGGATTCCTTGGATTTAGATTTGGATCTGGGTTTGGATTTATATTAAATATCACATCTTCAAGCCCTCGAGGATATAATTACTCAATACCCAACAACATCTCAAACTTCTATCATTTAATACGAGACAACACAAAACAAAACCTTATTTCCATATTAAGCTTGAAGATTCACACATTCACACCGTGGACCTTCATAGTGATACCTATTCATCTACGCTAGGAAGAGATATACATATTACATCACAAGATACACCCTATTAAACCACATCATATCCCATCATAAACCGCACCCCAAAAACCATCTCTTAAAAAACACCCAAAAAAACACCTCTTCGGGAAATAAACTATGAAATCAGCCTTCACCTACCTCTACAGCAGCACCAAAAGCGCCGCGGAAGAACGCTCGCAAAATCGAGAATGGAGACGGACTTATGATGGGAATGGAGGATATCGAGTTAGTAAATTGGGGTTTGGGGAGCAGAAGGAGAGGGAGAGGAGATTTTCTATTGGGGGGTTGGGGAATGGGAGTGGGAAAGAGAGGGGGGATGTGAGTGAGAGGAGGAGGGGGAGGGAAAAGGAGAAGGAGAAAGAGAGGAGATTTACGATGGGGGGATTGGGGATGGGGATGGGGATGGAAATG
>PQXJ01000571.1:0-20470 GCA_004786225.1 Botryotinia narcissicola | reverse complement strand
ACAGTACTAAGCTTCGAGCCGATCGCATATATAGCTTTATAGTACACTTTCTTTAGCTCTGTAGCTTTTAATTCTAAGGTTGATCTCTAAATGCTTATTGGGTTCGTTATATTATTAAAAGCTCTTCCAGATAAGAAATGGAATAACATTAGTATACGCTTATGAATAAAGCTCGTACACATACTCCACTTACTCCTGTCTAGACACATTGCTTATGCTCTCTTGCCTGCACACAGATCTTTTTGATATTGATCGAAGATGTTATCTCTTTTCTTATCCTTAATTTCTAAGCTATAGATTACAATTCAATAAATCTTACAATTATAGAACTTTGCGGTGAAATAACTTATCAGTGGGATGAAATCTTGTTCCTACACTCTCTAATCCTTGAGTGCTTTTTTGTTACTCATATATTTTCCCAATTAAAACTTTCTCTTTCTAATCCCGAAAAGTTCAATAATAGCTCCCAGAAATTTGATATATAATTATCTTTAATTCAAATGAAACTATAAGTAGATGGCACTGCGATCAGTGATTTTATAGTTTAATTTTATTATATTTATTTCAATCTCTAATCTCATATACAATCTATGGTATTATCTCAGCTTTCTTCTCTTAATCAAAATGTTTTTTTAGATTATATAATAATTTTGAATTAATTTATATATATCTATAACAATTTGAATAAAGTTTAAGAAGTTGAAGATAAGTTATTCAATTTCAAGTAAGAAATCGATTCTTTATATATCTATATTACAAAGTTCAAAAGAACTTTTTACAAAGCTAGAGATCAGAATTTGTTTAATTCGAATAAGATTTTAATCTTTCATAATAAACTCAATACTATTCTTAGAAATCATTTTTCTCAATAGTTTACTTTACCCTACTCTTATCCCGATTTTATTTAGGTTATATAATAACTAGCTATATATATAATAAATGGATTCCCTATATTATCCTATTCTAATAAATCTAAAGCTCCATATATATTATAGAATCTATTCCATTCTCAGAATTATAATTTATTGAATATTAATAATCTTAATATTATTAGTATCTTTAATTCTTTTAATACTTCATTGGACGAATTCGATTGTACCCCGATTCCATCCTATTTCTATACACCCAAGTTTTCCTCTACTAAAAGAATCCTTTTATGTAAATAAAACAAATATGTTCGATATAGAAATGCTTTTTATTGGGTATAAGCCTGCCCATTTGATCTGTATCAAAGTACTCGAAACCGAAAAGAATCTATTCTAGTTGTAACAATTACTTCTGTTGATATAGAGAATGATAACTATAATAATAACAAAAATAAAGATTTAGGTAAGGTGATTAATAACCGATATTTTGAAGATCGCTTGAAGAAAGCGCAGAGTGCAATGGATTTGTATACACTGGTAGTAATATATACCAAACATTGGAAATTTATATTAGGAGAGGATATAGAAAATGATTTTTGAAGATCATATTTTGTATTTAAATTATTTGTTTAAAGCGAGTTCGAGGTGAACTTTTTAGAAGGGGGGGGTAGTATTACGATATATATATAATTGCATCCGATCGGGCTAAGTATAACATTAAGCTTCAAGCTGATTGTATATATAGCTTTGTAGCACACTCTCTTTAGCTCTATAGCTTTTAATTCTAAGGTTGATCTCTAAACGCTTGTTGGGTTCGTCACAAAACCTATTATATCAAGATTATTGCTTGAAAACAGTAATAAGGAGATTGTAAATATAAATCCAGCCTCAGATAATGATCTAGTGCTTCAATGGAGTACAGATTCATTTTTTATTCAATAGGAAACGCCTCAAAAAGCAAGCGATATATATAAATATACTTTAATAATGTAATCTTAAAATTAAATATATTTTTATACTCGTCGATTACTATTTCAAAATATTCAAAAGGTTTTTGATATTAAGGACTATGAAATTATGAGTTCTAAGCGTTGAATAAAGGAATTGGAATACAAATTAGAAAGTGTTATTCCTAAAAAAAGAAGGAAGGTTTCTACTAGTCCAAATTCGAAGTTTTCAGGGATTTTTGCTATATATCAAGCTCAAATCGAAGTTGGTTATTTTGAAATTGATATAGAGGACTCTGATAGTGTATATGAAACTGATGCTACAGGAGATTGTATTGAGGTTAGATAGTTGTTGAATTATTGAAGTTTGAAAGTTGTATATAGATATTTTATAAGGTGGCCCAAAAGGGGGGTGGTCCAAAAGTGGGGTGTGCGACTTACCTTTTAAGGAATTATATTTATACAAAAGGATTATCTATACATTTTCTATTGAGGTGTATCCTCAAACGCTAAAATACGGAGCTTGATTATAAATTGCAAGACAAAAAGTAAAGATGGCATTTTCAAGGATCTAGTCATGGCCTTGAAGATCATCAGGAGATTCAAATGCATGTGGGAGTAGAAAAGTGAGATTGATAAGCGGCACATCTATTCCGAGCTCTGAAAAAATTAATCTTCTCCTTGAATCTGAGAGCCAACGCCAGCACCAGCGCAAATCCCGCTATACATAGCACTCACGACATTCTTTAACATTGACGCGCAATCTGCAGTTGCAAAAACCCCTCTTACACTTGTCTCGTTGAAAGGTGCCGTGACCTTAATATCTCCTTGCTCGGTTAATTCGATGCCGAGTTGACGAGCAAGATTATTGGTCTGCTCGGTTACTGGTTTATGAAGCAGAAATGCGTGTGTATGATCTCCCAACCCCGCTCCTTCACTTTTGTCCAAAAAAACAGTGAGACCAGATGATGGATCATCATTTGGGATGAATTTTTGGATCGAATAATTGCAAATTTCGATTTTACTGCGACATTTGGAGTTGACATCTGGATTTGACGCGATCTTCGCAGCCTCTATTTCTTCAGCTAAGGCCTCGTTTCCGTGCGTATAGATTATGACGGTTTCAGACAATCGAAGTGCCTGGCGAGCTAGGTGAAGAGCTAGCTGAGGTGACGCACAGTCACCAAGTGCAAGTACGCCAGTTGACTGTGCAGGAGATGATTCATAGCCGTGACAATAGAGGCAGTGAAAGCTGTAATCATCTTAGTCACGGAAATGATAATGGATTCTAGTGATGCTCGGACGAAAACACTTAATCAGGGATGAGTGATCAGATTACACTTACATGCTTTTAGCCCAACATTCTTCATAACCTTCAATATCCACCATGATATCTCTCACACCAGTAGCAAGAACGAGTTTTCTTCCCCACCAATATTTTCCAGTATCATCGATTGCCTTGAAAATACTCCTCTCCTCTCCGTCTCCATCCTCGGATATCTTCTCAATAGTTTGAATACCCACATCTTCAAAACATATGGTATTGTACCTGGCCAGAATATCCTCTCGAGAAGCAGCGCGGAACTCCGAAGGATCTCGATGATCCCATGTAGAAACTGTGTGCATGTGCTTAGACTTTTCGTTTCGGAATTTGTTGCTAGAAAACACGATGGCGGTATGGCGAAGGCGTGCAAGAGCGGCGGCGCAAGATATACCGGCTGGACTGACTCCAATGATCAGGACATCTACAAGAGAATTTGGAGGCATGTTAAAGTGAGTTGGAGTCATGAATTGTAATATATATTTCAATTGTATAAAACGATTTACTCAAATATTCGTTGATTGTTTTCAATGAAATTAGATCACAGTATGTGCAATTGCCGTGCAATTGGTCCTTATATTCAGAGCTGGAGACATTTCGGACACAAAAGATTCGACTACCATTATACGTTTTGATGCTTGATATCGGTGACTTTGTTGGTGGTCTATTCGGATAGTTTATGCTGTGTTATCGGGGACTTTTTGGGGACTTCTCGGGCACCAATAATCCATTTACTCCCTAGCATCTTGATCATTCAAAAAGTTGATAGGAGCTCGGAATTATTCACGTTTGATTAAACAAAATATTCTACCGACTAGTTCTCTTGTTTACATCCATTGGCAAATAATTTTCATCGCAAATTTTTAAGAATGCTGCTTACTAAAGGTTTTTGACAGGCTCAAGTCGGTGCTTCGAATCGTGCATTTTATGTAACCAGTCTGTAATGTGAGAGTTTATGGAAGATTCAAAGTATCCATTGGTTTGAATAAATATCCATCCAATACCTGAGGTTGTCTTTTTCTTTCACTCGGAGCTCACTTGATGAAGGATCTGTGTGTCATAGGATATGAAGAAGCCCTAGTGTACCGGCCGTATGTTCGCATCGTTTGATTTGATGTTTAGTTGAGACATTAATGTGGATTCGGTGGCTGTCAACACTGCTGCGGAGACGTTTATCCTTTTGGAGCGGTTGGTGATTGATATTGCGATTCCTTTTGCTGTCGCTATGATAGGAACAATAGCACGGGTTGATAAAGTTTGGAAAGGTGAACAGATGTGATACTAATTCTTGCAGACTACGAACTAGCCTTAAAAAATCAAACGGGATTTAGAGATTGACACAAGCTGAAAAAACTTACATTAAGAGTATCTGAGTCATACTTATGTATCTTGCACGTAGAATCTAGGTTACCAGATTTGCAATGATAACATTAATCGTCACATTATTTCCCGCATTTTCAAGTCCCTGAACCCAGGACTATTATAAGGCATTTCCCTGCATACTTTTTGAGCCGCTTGCCCTTCTTTCAGGAGCATACCGCGCAGACGCTAACGACCCGCCCTGTGTTCTGCGTTGACGTGCAGCATCAGATAAGATATTGTCCAAAGGATCGACAGTAACAAGAAAATATGAGCGAAGTAAACTCAAGTGCCAAGTCAAGTGTTTGACATGCTTATTCACTGTCATTTTGATTGGTTACAGACACAGGTCTAGCTGGTGTATATCATACCACGAACATCAGATTTTATCCTTCACGAGATCCGAAATTAATCTTAACCCGGAAATTGAAGATATACGATTCGAATTCAATCCAGAAATTGTAGTCATTTCTACATATCTGATCAAATTGTGTTATTTTAGTTAGTATCGAATTTCAAAAAATGACGAATAAGTACGGTTCTCGATAGGGAATTCAGTAAATTTAGAACAACACCAAGTACATGATTCATGACCGAATGCCTACCGTTTCGGCAAGACGCCGATTCGAGTATGGTCTTAGATACATAGGTTGCGCGAAAATCTGCAAATTTAGGATCTGCAGATGCTCTATTGGAGGTCCTACCCCATTCTGCAGATTATCCATAAGACCCATTATTTGCTTTACAATATGTTATTCGTATCAATCTTGTGTAATAATCATCGCAGAAACTGAACAGTTATTAACATTTGTTCTAGGGGTACTTTAGTTATTGCGAAGCAGGCTTCCGAGCAGGTATCTTAGGGAATCATGTAATTACTGCGAAGAGACCACAAGTTCTGTCTCCAAGTGGTATTGTCCCACTTTGATGGGCATGAGACAATGAATGGCGGACGTGAGGATCCTGCCAGCGATTGTACAGCATTGGGTTATAATTAATGTGTGGAGTGGAGTTTTTGATAGCCTGAATTGTTTAATAGGTACTAATATGAGTTTTTGCATGGACTATGATCTGAATCAACAAACTTCATGGCTTAAGTGACCGGTGATGTATTTGAGCTGTGACTGCGGGCATGTGACTACATTCCTACCTCTTGAGGTTTGGAGAGACTTCAGTTGTGGTTCGGTCATTGGTGATAACCTCCCACCCGCCCCTCCCCAACAAGAGCAAATTTGAGATGATGAAATGAAATCAACATGTCGCTAGACTGTCTGCGACCTTTTGAAGGGAATTTAACCTTGATGTCTGGGTCAACTTGGATAGATAAGTGTTTCACAACATCTTCCTCCCAGCATAGATTGAATCTCATAAGACGATCTACAGCTCCCTTGGTGAGTAAGGGCACACTTCATAAAAACTCCAAAGAGCTCCTAGGGGAAGCACTTGCTTATACCGTCACTTAGTCACTTAACTCAACCAATTCCAGCTTGAATCCCATCCTATGCAACACCCGACCTGATACATAGGCGTAAAGCACGGTATTCCCGGAATATAGACGTGTTTTTGAGGAAAAAGTAGAAATGCGATCGTAAGCATCAGACGTACTAACATCGATGCAAATATTGAATTGAGACAATTGTACCAGTACATTGCAATTTCAGCAAAAACAACTGACAATTCCCCTTTACATCTCCGCCAAATTATACCCATTACCCTTTTCCATTGCCCTCTTCCATGCATCTCTTTCTTGTATCCTCTGTCTCCACTGGAAAATCTTGGGGTACTTCTCAAACTCCACATACTTCTTTGCAGCCAAGAAATCCATGGGCCAACTCAGCATTACATCAGACCTTCCCAAATTCTTCCCATTGAACCAGTTGTCTGTCAGTTCCTTCTCCAGATATTGAAATTGAGTTGCATATTCCGGCCCCGTGAAACTCTTATGTACGTTCGACTTGACACCTCCGAGTAATATTGATAGTGGCTACTGAGATTTACTGTCCACGATATCAAATATCAACTCGATCATTTCGATAGTCCCAATAGTCGACCCAGCGAAGGACGACAAACTCTCATCGCGAACCTTATCCTGTGCTGCAAATTTCCCATCTTTATCGTACGTATCAATCAGGTACCCGAGGATTGCACTACTTTCTGCGATGGGCACATTGTCGGATGTAACAAGAACCGGGGCCTTTCCCATGAAGTGAACATTTTTGAGCTCGGGTGGTGCACGACCTTCAACGCGTGTGTGGCACACGAGGTTATATTCGATTCCTAGCTCTTCGAGAAACCAGAGAATTCGTTGGGATTGGGAGTCCTACATGAAGGGATGGCGTCAGCATGTGTGGTTGCATTTGGTGGGGTGATGTTGGTTTAGAGGTTGGGACCGATGGAATGATTGCCCGGCCCACTTACATTGAGGTGGTGGAAGGTTGGAAGTCCAGGCTTGATTGTAGACGCCATGATTAACGTCTCGTGAGAATTTCCTTTTATACTAGTGATCAGACGATATCCGTTAAATGCCAGCTGAGGTGTCTCAATTTATACATGTCGTCGTCTCCCCGAACTCATATTTCCATCCGCCCGTTCCGAGGCCAAAATTGCGCTGAGAACCTTATTACTGAGGCATTAATTTCTTTTCTTCTCTATGGACTTTGTGCCACCATCCGACTGAGCGTAACCAATCTTATCAAACACTCGCCGCCATGTATACAGCTGATCAGGTGCCAGCATCGATAACAATCGATAAAACCTTGATTGCTTCTGAACTTCTTCCACTTTATGATTGGTCTTGAGAACGCGAATGGTGGGTAGTAGTCTACACAAAGCTGGGCAGAAGCATCTACGACATGGATAACTGCATATGCAGTGAACATGCAGTGACAAGATTGTTATCGCCCACGCCCAAAGATGTCTGGTCAAGTCACCATGATTCCTTCAGCTAGTAGTGAGGATTTTATAATTGAATCATATCTTCGCTTTTTTGACCACTTCACTTGCTATCCCGTCTTTTCTCTCCTCACCAAGTTTTGAACTGTATTTTTATTATCATTACAATGGCTACCGTCAAACCAAAACCGATAGTTCTGCACATTGGTGACCCAGTCAGATGGAACCTTGATTTATATGAACAATTTTCTAAGGATTTTACAATCATACGGCCTTCAACAGAAGAACGTCAACGTGGTGAATTTATAAAAGGCTTGAAAGAGAACAGATGGGGCAACTTTTCCGCAATATTTAGACCGTTCTGGAATACTGGTGGTGAAATGGGTCGATGGGACTCGGAGCTCATCCCCTTAGTACCTGAATCGTGCCGAATCTTTGCATCTGCCGGAGCTGGTTTTGATTGGGCCGATGTAGACCTTCTGGCCGACCGAGGTATGGATTCTTGTGCGATAAATGTTCACTTTGTGTTACTTACGCATGGTTCGGATAGGTATTGTCTATTGCAACAGGTTCGGGTGACTTTCATATTCTCCGCATATGTGATTAATGAATTTGTACAGCGCCACTGCTACTACCGAATCTGTAGCAGATTTCGCTATTTTCTTGATCTTAGCTACATTCAGAAACCTCACTTGGTTGGTTTTACAATCTTACCTTGATCACACATTACGAGTGCTAACATAAATAAGGTGCACCCAAGCTGCTCGTTCTGGTGCAGCTTCGTTCCAAGATTGCCATACCAATGCCGCAGCTATGTCTCACAATCCTCGTGGCCATATGCTTGGTATTGTTGGCTTGGGGAATATTGGCTATAACATCGCCCGGAAAGCTTTTCTGGCATTCGGAATGAAAATTCTGTACTACGACATTGTCCGAAAGGCTCCATCCCAGGAGGCTACCGTTGAAGCACAGTTCTTTACTGATCTGGATGATATGTTAGCCCTCAGCGATTGCGTAGTTCTCGCTACTCCTGCTTCTCCAGATGGAAGAAAATTCCTTGATCGACGGAGGTTGAGCAAATTTAAGGAAAAGAGTAGATTTGTGAACATTGCTAGGGGTGTCTTAGTGGACGAGCAAGCATTGGCCGAAGCTGTTGAATCAGGAAAATTGGTGGGTGTAGGATTAGATGTTTATGAGTATGAGTTAAGATTAAATGATCGGCTGAAGGCTTCGAGGAATGTCACGCTTACTAGCCATAATGCTGGCGGCACACTTGAAACGTATGTTTCTTTACTTGGATTGATTCACAGATTACTGATATTTTTACAGCCACATTGGATTTGAGGAATTGGCAATGAAAAACATCGATGCAGTATTGAAAGGGAGAGAGCCATTGACACCGGTCAACAATCATTTGATCGGGAAGGCGAAGCATACTTTGTGAGGATTTGTCCTGCCAAATAGGTACTACGGCAAGTGGGTATTGGAGAAATATCAGGAGATACTACTACTCCCGGGCCGCATGTTACCCCAGAGAGTTTTGAACAAAATCAATATCCGGAAAAATTTAAATGGTAGTCGAATCTGTAAAAATGTGGTGAAACGTGATCGCAGTTGAGTGAATGAAGGAAGGTGCATGGGGAAATTTTGAGGCATGGTTTAGTTTCCAATGTTTCACATCAAGTAGCACTACGAGACTTTCTCTTTCTCAAAATTAAAAGATTTGTATGGATCACATTATGCACATATCAAAGCAATTGTAATGAATCAATGAACATCGATATTCAGCTATAGAATTGCCTCATTCTATAAAAGCTCCAGCGGTACTCAATCAAGTTGCTTGACCTTGGAAGTTCATCTGCCACTCCTCCAAATTTAGGATACATATTTTACCCCGCACCCTGTGGCAGTCTGCAATCAATCCTACACCGGCGGCTGAACTGATCGAAGGAACGTTTCGATAATTGATTTCCGCGACATGTTTTGGATTATTGATGGAAACGCTTTAAAGGCAGACAGATTCGCCACCAATATGGTAATGAATTTATTGGTTTCGATGTTAATCAATTGCGCGTTGGATTCATTGTGAACATTTTATCTGTCAATGGATACACCCAGTACCAATTCACGGGTGCTCTAGCAATTCTAATTTCTGATAGACATGTGCGGGTCTACCCAAATTAGTGAAAGTCAGATGCATGTCGCCGGGGCATACCAAACATCCTTCAGGGTGAGTGCCACCATCTTCTCACGCGTTGGCCAGGAACCCTGGTACGGGGTGCGCTGTCCTGGTCTACCTTCGTTGAAATATTCAAGATTTGTCCATGATCACGTCTGACACCACCATGTGCATCCGAACATTTCCACACATCACCCGACTTTTCTGGCAGAAATCCATATCTGTCTCTTCGATGAGGACTATCCATTGGCGGTTCTCCAATAGAGCCCGTACTGGTTTGGGATGGGCAGCGGGTGATGGTCCAGGTGCAAGTGCTAGTCCCGTAACTACCCGGACGTTCGTGTTCTCGCGAATCTTTGTGGCGACTATAAATACCACTCCGACCTGGAACCCGAGCTTTCCCCACATCAATACTAGACAAATTGATCGGTATAGTACTTGGTGTATATAGCTGGTTGGCATATCGCTCATCAACAAACTTCATCCATTGAATAGACTTTCCCCACTTGAATCTATGATCTGCATAGCAATGAGATGGATAACGAGCAATTGGAGGTTCGGAGTAAGCGCCTAGTTGAAGTTGCTGGAGATTTGGTAGACCGAGAACCACTTTACCTAAGATACTATACATCCTACCGTAGTCATATCCCATCTCTTTTTCCTTTTCGGCACTTCTGGTGTCGGTGTCAAAGCCGAGAGAGCGCTGGTGCAAGGTGAGCTTGCGTATTTTGGGACAGACCTCTGCTATGATGAGCGTGTACATGGGCAGAATTGCTCCAAATCCGAGCGACGGGTTTCTTTCGCCAGGCGGCTTGAGAGTAAGCGTGAATCCTCCATCAAATTTAATATCTCTTAACAGTGAAGAATTCTTGCGTCCAATGTACGCCATAAAACGAATAAGCGGATCTTTTGCAATGAACGCTGGCTGATAGCATTCTAGATCGAAAAGTTTCTCGACAGCAATACTAATAGTGGCCTTACTGGGTAACTCCTCAAACAGTGGAAAACCAGGGACATCCCTTGGAGTCTTCAGCTGGTGTATCCTATGACAGTCTGACACATCAAACTCATATTTGTTCTCTCCGTAAAGAATTTCAGTGCACTCTTGCTCCATTTGTTTGCATACTCGCACGATACTGACAGAACGACCGAACGGGTGTAGTTGGAATTCGGTCTTCTTTATGATCTGAGGACCAAATCCATCTCGATGATGTACAGCACACTTGGTCTGTTGATCAGGTTTCGGGAAATTATCAATCGTAAATTTTTTGACTCCACTTTGGATGAGTTTGAGTTCCTCGCGGGTGGGGTTTGTAGTCCATGCGATTTCTCGACTAATGGTGTTGCCACCGAAATAGGTCTCTAGAGCTGGCGCCTGGGCCCAATCGTAACTAAATTTCCGATGAAATCTACTATGCTTGTGACCTTCGGCTTGACTCCCTGTTGCAAATAAATACTCCCGTTTACGAACCCTTGGCATGATCGCAACCGGTCTCAAAAGAATGAGTCGCCAGATAATATCGCGAATCTCTATTTTTTTGTTAGTTCCTGACGTCAAGATGAATAGATTGATCACTTACCTCTGGGAAGTTTATCGAGGAGAGCACAAACTCTCGGCTTAGGGGTTTTGATACTGATTTTTGCCATCATAGCATCTGCTGTCGAAGTGTTCGAAATTGAATCAACATCCAGGGTGAGATCTTTTCTCGCCATGATGAGTGTGACTATTGCTAGACAGGCAATCTAAACAGTCAAATTTTTTTTTTTGCAATTTTCGGGTTTCAGGCAGATAGATACTAGAGTAGCTAGATTAGCTAAATGTATTAGAAAGGGTCCAAGATAGATGGGATAAGTTTCTTTATGACTATTGAAGGCGAACCAAGTATATGCATTTATTATTTGGGTCTTGTAGAACGACATGTAAGCTAAATAGAGATTGAGGTAGCTATACTGGCTTATTAGGGTCTCACGCTAGTTTAAGCGTGGTAGTGAATATATGGCTATCACCTAATCCAACCATAATACTACCGAGGTCATGGCTGATACTCTATGGTGGCTTAGAAATGGAGCTTCATATAAATTGTCGTATAGTTAATTTGTAGATTTCGCTCACGAGTCTTGATATTTCCTTTTCTAATATGAAAAATGAAATCAATTCTTCAATCTTTTTGACCTCCGACTTAAAAATTGAACATTCTTCATTCCTGAACTGCATTTCAAACTATTGAAGATTTAGAAAATTACTGTGATATATTACTTTGATCAAAGTGTTTTGAGGGAAAGCAATACATTCACATTCATTGATTGAACACGGATAGAGTCAAATATTTTGTTCGGTGAAATATAGAAGACGTGGGTTAATTGAAACATTGATTGATCATCTCATATACGAATGGAAGAACAAAAATCAAAGGAAAAGATATTGCTAACCTCGTTAGCAATAGGCACGTTGCAACGTTCTGAGATGATACCCTCATACTTTTATTCAAAGATCTGATCCAGTATTGCAAATGTGGGAGACGATTTATACTATCCCGACCACATCAATTTCTTGGTTTTTCCCTATTCTCCTTTCTCTCTTCGCATTCTGATTCTGCAGGTGTGCGGTTCTGGGCACGTTGTTCAACGAATCCTATCCACTTCAAAGCCATCCCCTACTCGTCCTCTGGATGCACCAATTTTATGACATCACTACCAGGAGTACCTGGATCATATCCACAGCCGGCTGGTACGAACTCGTAACGGCCTAATTGTAGTTTCTGAAGATATGGAAGCGCGTGAACAAGTTTCTCGACAGACTCATTTATTTGCTTGTTCCTGTCCGTATCTCGCCGATCCAGCCGCTTTATTTGAGGGTAGCCCCGGTCGTCGTCATGCAATGTTATGGTATGAATGTTCTTACAAACTTCTATGAGAATGGTAGTGTAGGTTGGAAGAAGGTCATGAAGTCCGACTGGGACAGACTTTGTGTATTTCCATTTGCCAATAATCCAGTTAAATTTGCCCTGAATGACAATTTTGGTAAGCTTCGAAGCATTTTTCCGGCCAATTTCCATCAGAAATCTTGTGAACGGGTCCTGGTAAATGAACTTTGATTTTTGTTCGTTTTTTTCTAGGTCTTTATATACGAACTTCAATTTGTCTTGATCCTGCTGAAAGTTCATATCAATAGAGTGAGAAATCTGCTCTGCAGTTGGCATGGTTCCATCCTTACGTCGATGACCTGGAATGTCATCGAAATCATACGAGAGCTGGTCCATGGTAGCAACACTTTGAGGTCCGGTAAAGCTTGGAGAGCCGCGTGTGTCGAAAACGAAGGAGTTTTCCCCATAAAGTACGACCACTCCCAATTTATTAAGACGTTTGCAAGAACGCAGGATCGCAACTCCTGATATTGCGGTGAGAGTTACTTTGGATCGGTGAATGACCTGAACTCCATAGCCCTTACGATCATGCAAAAAGCCTTGAATTTTCTGACCTGCTTTGGTTATTGTTGTCAACTGATTGTACCCAGCTTCAATGAGTTTCGCTTCCTGCTTCGTAGGAGTTGCAGCCCAGAATATTTGTATAGGTTTATCTTCCATATTCTCGGGAAGATGATACAGTTCGTATTCCTCTTGACGTGCCTCGCTCCATTGGTACCTATAGTGCAGTATCGGGGGTTCCGCCCTGCCACCTTTTTCCCGAATTATAACTGGAATTATGTGTGTTCGGGAAACCAACAACTCTCTCAAGATCTTCTCCAAGACGTCTAAAAACAGTTAGATGATACTGGGAAATAGGAAGACAAGCATTGGGCTTACTAGTGGGAAGATCTAAAAGTCTTGTTCTTCTTTTGATTGGGACATACTTTGGGAATGGCGATTTTTTTCTCTTACTAAGCTCACTTGAAGTTGCGAAAGGATTGTCGTAAACCTTAGCTCTCGGCATAGAGTTATAGGCATTCATTTCAAGACAACCTATCCATGGGTTTTTCTATAATTTAATTGTCTTTCAATTGAAGCTCTCAGTTTTGGAAATATGAGATAAACCAAGATAGTAGATTATATTTGAGCGCTTATATTTCAATTGAAACAATACTTCAATGTAGAAGCCGTACTTAAAGTTTCGGTCCACCAGGCCGTAGTAACATAGTCATGTGAGTTGGCAAGTGAAAAATCTTGCAACCTATGGTCATTGCTTGCGTTGCACTACACAGGAAATTTTCATGTCAAACTTACAACACTTCGCGCCATAAACGTGGCAAATGTAATGGGGAGCGATTTCCAAAGGGATGGATGGATATATGAGTTCTGAAAATGGATTCTTACTTGATTGTCTGCATCTGTTGGAGAGAAAATGATAGCTTGTTTTGGAAGTCTCCTATTAAACCAGCAATCAATATAATTGAAATAATTTCACTTTTCGGTGAGCGAAAGAAATCGCAGAGATGTGTCTAAATGTATCTGTTCATGGGATATCACCCTGAGGTTCACCTAGGCACAGCAGACTTCTAATCCAAAGAGATATAAGCATCTTTTACTTCACAAGTTTCAATTCTAAAGAAAATTAAATCGATTTTCCGATTTTATATACTCTGTGAAAAAGTTTAACAGAATTCTAACCTATCAAAAATCACATCGCATAATTGAAACCCAAGTTTGCCGAAGTTGAAATTTATTAACCGATGGTTCATCTCTCGGTTGACGAGAAAACATTAGCATTCGCAGCCTATTTGGAAGTAGGCGCTGTATGTTGTGGAACTTTGGTTCTCTGTAATTTTACATAATGGCATATAGCTTCAAATATGTTCACAGATCACCATGACATTCAACCACTATTTCGATATCAAATAGCATGGTTGCTACGTTAACCAACGACAAGAATCAATTGATAGGATTAATTTGGACATCAGTTGAAGAATGCCTAACTTTCCTCGAGAGGACTTGAGCGTCTGTACATAGACACTCTATAGATGGAATTCTCTGCATACAACCTTCCATCCTCATGTACTTGTGTACATTCCCACACCCATTCCTTTTCCGAAGATAACAGACCATTCAATTGCAATAACTGGGGTACTATTTCGCTATCAACTTCAGTTTTCCATTCACGAATCTGACAGAAATCATCGGGTTCTCCATCCGGATTGTTGGTGAAATATCGTATTTCATAACTCCCGCCCAGCTCTTTGGGTTCCAGTCGAAGTACAATAAGCCAAGGAAATACTTTTAGCTTATCACCAGAAACCTCTCTTGACTCGTTCAGATTCGAGTGAAAGTTGTTACAGTAGAAGAATCTTTGAAGCTCACGAGGACTTGGGGGTGAGTGCATTGGGAGACATAAGAATTGCACTCGGGGATCATTCATAATGGCAGGTTGGTTCGACATGTTACTTTACGTCTCGAGGGACTCTTAGTCAGAGATTTGTATGACTATTATGTAAAAACACCTAATAAAGCTCTGGTAATGGCGGCGCTGAGACTTATATAACTGACAGCAATCTTGATATCACATCAAGAGTGATATGACTATCATTGCTTTCTGGGTTCCATACTAGTTGTGGCAAACTCTGTGCAAGTGAGGCTAAACTCGTGTGATCATCTGGAGTATAAATATTTATGCTAGCCAATGTTTCTGGGAAGGATTATCTCAGAAGACTGAATGCAAATGGGATATGATGATGAGTCTCTAGATAATGGTGGGGAATGACCAAGTATCTCCTGTTTGATTCATGCCGTTTGTGTTTTAAATGTGTGTCCAAATATCAGACGAGTGATGAAAACCAGCTGGCAAGTTCAAAGAGTCACAAGAAATGCTCGCTGCAATAATGAGTATTTAAATAGACTTGTAAAGAAACTTGAGTATTCAATTAACATCAAGTTCTATAGTAGAACTCGTAGTGGTCTGATGGCTTATGGATATTCTGACAACCATATGTATCAAAACATGGATCAGAACAGACAAAGCAGATTCAAACCCTGCTGCACGTCTCTCAAACTTTGCCACAAACAAATCAGTTCATCTACTGACATTCCCGCCGAACTGAAACACTTTTTTACTCCTACAATTTTGAACCCAGTTACGGCTCTCAACAAACTCGCGAGCGTATTTGTTATTCATGACGCTCCAATTAGTCTCAGTATACGGGAACGGGGGGAGGATCCTACATATGCTGCCCAGTTTTTATATCCCAAGACAACCAAATGACGAATCAGATGGACCCAATCGGTTTTTACAGTTTGTTTGTAACCCGACACTAAGTCGAGAAAGAGGGGTTAGTGAGATACAGTTGTTGAAATCGTTAGGATATCGCCAGGGGGAGATATTTAATTGGGAATGTGAATACATATCATATGTACATAGATCGGGTTTGTATATCTATCTTGCGTGTATCTGGAGGCGTGGACCAACTTAGATAGCTCTAATGAGAACTAGCATTAATGATAGCTTAGTTTCAATGACAAACAACGATCATAAACCATATTACAAGAAGAGCCTCTGTCTATGTTTATAATGAATTATCTTCAAATTTTTCGTCTCGATTAACTATCAGCTTCGTATGCTGTCGTCAATTTTAGAGTCCATGAAGCATGATTTGATCTTTGGAAGAGGCCTTTGCACTATATTGAAGCTGCTGAGTGATATCAATGAAGATCTCACCTTTCACTACATTTAAGCTAGATTACCAGAAAAAGTCAGCAGTTCTTTCATGAAGTCCATCAAAGAAGTCAACAGTCGCTCAGATAAATACTTCCTCTCCGATCCGATTAATCTATTCCTTGATATAGGTAGCTTGAGAGAGGAAAGATGACCATCTTGATATTTCGCAAGAGCTTCGGAAACATGAATCGTCAAAAGGGGCTAAAAGCATTGGAGAACAGCGTGCAATCAGCATCTCTTTCCTGAATGAAGAAGGACATGGAGAGAATGATAAGTAGATTATTTGTAGAACTTTAGCGTGACGTTTGTAAAGTGTTACTTTCAAGTATGCCCTGGATGTTATTATAGAAACGATGGAAACACAACCTATGGGGAAAAGATTGAGGGGAGAATGAGGGTTTGTGGCTTGTAGTTTGTTTTCACTTTTCATCTGTAATATGGTGAACTACAAGCCTCACCTAATTACGATCGACAATTAAGTATACCACCCTGAAATTGTTTGAAAAGCTGTATGGCTTAGATTTCATATGTTTGTCTCCTCAATATTGACATCACCCAGTCATGAAAAGTTGTATGACAACAAGTGATGACTTGAAATGATGTAACGAACAATTCCAATGATGAGAAACAGTATTTGTATGAGAGATTTAGGATCTTCTATGGCCTGGTCAGGAGCCCGACAGTGACAGTACCTTGTATTTTGACACGAAGTACAATAATCATCATTTTTACCTCATAAATCCGGAGGTAGCTCTCCTGCGATTCTCGACTTTCTACATTGAATTTGCTCTTCCTAGATCATGGATTTCCTCTTGGAAAATGTCTTTGTGCCCTGCTGCGAGAACCTCACCCCCACTAATACGGGCAGCTACCAGAGTCCGCCAAGAGAACTGACGCATTTCTTCAGCCCCGTAGTTATGAATCCATTAGAAGCTTTAAACCATCGTCCCGAATCATTTTCACTCCTCGATACCCCATACATAATTCAAATTACCCCAGTATTTCGTGAAGGGGAATACCGCATGGGGCAACGACCATCACAATATTTCATTCGAGTCCCCGAAAACTCGGAGTCTGAAGGACCAAACAAGTTTGTTCGATTTGTATCTACTGGAAATTTGAGCGGGGAGGATGAATGGAAACATCTACACTTTGGGGAAGAGGGTATGATAAGAGAGAGACCTTTGGTTGGATACGTGAGGATACTTGGGATCATGACTGGTCGTATGAAGTGGTACTTTGGAAGAAGGAATAATGTTTGGAGCGTGCAAGAAGATCATTCTGCAAAGGCATTTGTGGAAATTTTAGCACAGCATATGGGGTTTATATTAGGTTGAAGAATTTACTTGTATGATAATAGTAGCTCGTTATGTGTAAAGTGTAAACTGCATAGGGCTTTGCAAAAAAAGCAAGCGGTGCGGAACAAATTCTTTTTCATTATGTCTGAATTCGTACTCCCACTTCCATCTACCAGGGCTCTAAAAGAAACCTGCGTAACTGGCAGCCAAAACCTCCCAGCGTGAACGAATCTTGTGATCTATGATATCAATCAAACTGTTGTTTCAATCAAATAGGAAAAAGATCAAGAGACTCTAGTGGTCACAAGGACCCTAAAGAAATACTATCTTATGTCAAAACCAGCAGTTTGTCTGGATTGCCATATTTGTCTGCCTGAAATGCGCAAGTGATCCAATTCTTACGCCTATCAAGCCAGATGACAAATAATTCCGAGCTACCGCAAGTCGTGCGTCAAAAGATTGTGATAAAAAGATGAGGAAGGCGTCGGGGACTGCAAACACACAATAGTATTGCTCGATTTACATAATAGGACCCCTGATCTCAATTGCACTCACTTGCAAGCTAGATGACAAGGCAAGATGTCTGAAAATGATGACACAATTATCGGAAGGACGATTGAATAGATACGTACGCATATATATATATATATCGGCTAACATCCCGCTATAGGTGCTCCAAGTTCACCAGTCCTAATTCAATATACTGGAGAACTTGGCTTTATTTCTATCATTATGGAAGCCCAGCCTCTCCACCTGACGATGCTTTTGCGCCCTACTGCAGATCATTGAGGCGTAGTAATCCACCCAATATACTTACTTACTTCTTTAGTCCCGAAAACTTAACTCGTAAACCACTGTCAGCTTTGAATAACTGCCGCTACGTGAGTATTTATAGAGCAATGGTTCCTTACATGATCGAAGTGACTATGCTGGGCCACGGAAAATTACCTCATTACTTCATCCCCGTACCACTAAATATTCAGCCTCAGTTTCCATCAATAGGAGAATTTGTGCAATGGACTCTGCAGACACACCCAGGGAATCAAAATATGATGGAAGTCGAGTCTTTTTCGAGGGGACTTTCATTTTTCTGGGAGTGCCCCGGGGAAATGTATGGAGTTAGAGTTCCTCATCTTCAGTACAGGGCTGCTATTTTGACAGCCTCTGTGGGTGCTAAACTTGTGCAATATTCTGATTGGTGGGTTTCTCTGACATACGATGTCATAAACTAGACAGAGGTACAGGTTGACTAGGAGGATCTATGACTAAGTCAATCACATGTAGAACTCTCTCCATAATGTTTTCAATGGTTGTCCAGTTCTAGTCCTCGTGCCAAATCATGAAAATTGGGGTATGGATGAAACATGAGTGACGGTGATGATTCAAACAAGCCTCAGTACCTTTGGCAGATTGCGCTTACTGTGGTCATTCTTGGAAACATATGTGACATGGATATTATGTGTCAGTTTGCTTGAAATAATTCCTAGATTTGTTTGAGGCAATAATCACAGAGCAACATATGCTGAAGTTCGTGATATAACTCTTCAATTTCGGATTCATCTGATAGGAAAGGACATTATGAACTCCAACAATGGGGATCAAATGAGCCAAGCGAAAAGAGCAGCTCTGTAGTACCAGAAGCACTGCCTGCAATCACGTCTCTTGAAAACGATGGAGCAATAACCGATATCCCTACATCTTGCACAACCCCACATCTTGCACAATTTTTAGAACCTCAAAAAATATCAATTACGAAACTTATATTGAATCTCACACTAGCTATGGAAGATTGTATACAGTAAGCAATAGCTCAAATTAAAGCTGAAGAGAAGCTTAATATAACCATCATCACAAAAATTCACAATATCGATCGCTTTACATTATATCGGCAATATAAAGGGTAAATAGCTCCTCATATCTCTTTTTATAAATATACTTATTAATGTCTCAATAAAAAATAAGAAGAGGGTTTAATTAATTAGATCAATAAGTTGATACAAAGATTTATGCTTTTTATAAACTATATAATTAAAAACCTAACAGAAAAGATTATAGGTTAACCTATAGGGAAAAATTGGATTACTTATTTTATCAAAAGATATAAAACTTATCTTAAAAGTTGGTATCTCTGATACATTGATAATCTATATATTAAAACTAATAATATTGATTATTTTGAATACTTTTATAAATTAGTTAATGCTATTTTCGATTTGTTGTTGATTTATATTATATAAAAGCTTTTACTAACCCCTCTTTTTTATTTATTTAATTAATAAAAACGATCACAAAATATAATATATTACCAAAGAATACATACAACTAGAACGAGAAGGGCTTTATGATTAAATTGATATACTCTATGAAAAGGATAATGAATACTAGTATTTATGAAAGAGGAAAAGTGATGAAAGCTATACAAAACGGATCTCGAGAGTTTATTAGCTTTTTAGCATATATCTATACTAACAGTATAGTTATACTATCTACTCTATTATATAAAGGGAAGTCGGAGGACCTTCAAGATATATAGGTTGATAAGGTAAAGAAGAGGGATAAAGCTTATTTCGGAGCTTCAAGTAATGGGTGGTCATCTAATGCTTTTGGTCTCACATAATTTCAAAAAGTGTTTCAATGCTATATATATCTAAAAGTAGATAAATAATATTGTTTACTTATTTTATATAGTTATTCTAGCCATATGAATATAGAGTTTATATCGAAATACGACGAATTGAAGATTATATTATTGATTCTACCACCACATTCTATATATCTTCTTCAACCTCTTTATTACAGCTTTTTCCTTTCACTTTCAATTAATTATAGTACAACATTGAATAATCTATTATACAAAAGTAGAGAATTATTTAAAATTGTTAAAATATCATATATGAGTTGGTGGAAAAGCCTTAATATTATTAAGTTCTATATAGAGTTATGATATATATATGTGTGGATTTGGT
>PQXJ01000570.1:0-20516 GCA_004786225.1 Botryotinia narcissicola | reverse complement strand
GGGAGAAGGGAGAAGGGAGAAGGGAGAAGGGAGAAGGGAGAAGGGAGAAGGGAGAAGGGAGAAGGGAGAAGGGAATGAAGTCTTCTAGTCTACTTGAGATTTAAGGGATTCTCTGAAGTGATTTGATGTAATTGTTTGGGTGTTGTGGGGAAGCTTTCAAATTATCATGGTGGTAGCCCGGACGAGGATTCTCGTTGAGGATGTCGGCAGCTGTGGGTGGCGATTGTTCAATGCTGGGGAAGAGGAGAGAGGGATGAGAAGTAGTGATTTTTCATTATGTTGTTTTTGGTAGTTGGTATTATGCTTAAATTTGGTTTGGAGAATCATAAATCACTATGGGGATATTTGCAGTGCGATGATGGTATTATTTGTTGATGCTTTATTTTTTTGTTATATATTTGGTTAGATTTTATATACATTGGTGTTTGCTCCCAGCTCAAGCCCAAGGGGCGAGCGGACCAAACAAATACCCTCTGAGTCCTTTAAAACTCCCTGAACCCACGCCCATAATGTGACAAAAAGGAAAGTAGTGTATCATGACACGCCTCGTTCCCATGACATACTATTGAGAACGCAATCTTTCTTTTCCTTTTCAGAAATTTGGGGAGCCAGTCGCCATATATCCGAACCCTGATGCGAGGAACGATGGGATTTTTACTGTCTAATTCGGCGGATCATATTGTCTTGAACTTTCACGATTATCTCTAGTATCGAAAATGAGCATATTATGGATGGTAAGATGAATACGTCGATCTTTACAGGGCCGATCAAAGGCTGGATGAGCGTAAATGCGCTCCAAAGAATTATCATCCCAAGAATCATACCAATGACGATATAGCTTGAGAGCAGTTAGCCATGAACATCGATGAGGACGGGAGGAACATACGAGGTATCAAAATTGTGTTTCCCGACCCCCAGGGAAAATGTGTTCCAAGTAAAGACAACCCCCGCGAAAGATACACTGGTGACAAACACGAGTCAGCTATACAGTATTCAAGAGAAACTCTCTATAGACAACATACCCTGCAAGGAGCCCGACCGTTGTATCTTCGCGACCGCGGAAATATGCGAAGGAACATGTTGAAGTGACCATACATGTAGCACTCAGAAGTCGATGCTGCACTTTCTTGCAAAAGATCCTGATAATTTCGCATGCAGCAATCTCAGCCAATGCAATAGCTGCTTCGATACCCCAATTTTTTAAGAGTTCGAACTTGTCTATCAGGCTTTGGAGTGGGTTTGGATCGCTAGAGAATGTTGGCGATTTCCTTGTCTCGCTATTCTCGGGCGGTATCGCCCTGCCAGATACGACGGTTATAATGGTTGCCATGAGAAGATATCCAGAGAGTCGTTTCTTATGACCAAGAGCGGCGAGCCATGTAATCAGGATGCTGACAAGTGTCAAGAGAAGAACTTTTGGCGATAGTGCCTTACTCCTTGCTCGACCTGACTGTGTTTTTAGCTTAGCATCATGAACCTCATTATCGTGATGCTTCGTGGATTCATTCGTTGGTTTGTTTCGAAGCGATAATAGCTTGTGGCTCCAAATCTTGCTGTAAAGAATGCCACGAGCTCTGCCTGGTGCTCGTTCTTTTCGCTCTTTGAGGCTAGGTGACAGCTCATGGTGTTCCTCTTCGTCACCAGGGCTGCAATCCAAATCTTCAAACCGATTACACTCCCAAGCCACCATGCAAAGTATCATCCGCAGAATGACAATAGGGAGAATATACGGAATGTGAAGAGTGTACACTAATTTGGTTTGTGCAGACTGCTACTCAGAACGATTTACAATTTTGTCGAGCCTCTTATCAATTTGCCATCGACAAACATAGATAGTCAGCCCGGATTTCGTGATGTCTGGGACGGAGCTCTCCTGATCGTTGGGAGCATTATCCAGTTCGTTAAGATCGTTGAGATCGTTGAGAGCACTATCCAGCTCATTGCGAAAGTTGACCAGCTCGCTATTCAGCATAGCAACACCGACGTCATTACTTCCTTCCGGAAATTGCGCCATGTCGTTATGGCTATTCGAAGTCGTGATAGTTGGCCTTCGATGAGAGAGGAATATCATCACTCGCATGATCACAAACCCATTTTTTATGTGAAAGGAGGTGCGGCTAAGTTTGACAACACAAGACAAAGAATAAAACAACATGGCAGAATCCACATTGCACTTGTTAAGGGTGATGCTGAAAGAAACTGCATTACCCTCATGGGAAGCACTGACTTTTTACCAACCGAAGAGTTCCTTCATTACCTTCATGCTACAAGAAGCTGTACTAGCCTCGTAGGAAACACTGCCTTGCTACCAACCGAAGAGGTCCCAGAATACTTTGAAATTGGAAAAACTTATTCATTTTTCACATGGGAACTTTTCGATGGGACCGATGGCTTTCAATTATCCTTCGGAAAATTCCCACGAGATAGTTTTGCTGATCTGATAGAGTTCAACGTCTGGGGAAATGAACTCTACGGAGACCAGGAAAGAGAGAAGGATAATTTGCAAAATTCTGTCTATGGGGCTATTGCGATGAAGAAACATTGGTTTGCAGACAACGAAGCCCGTTGGCAAGATATACGTCGACACATGCAAAACGCAATATCGACCACCGGCAAATTGTGTGTTCCTGCCGAAATCCAGCATTGCAGAGCAATCATCGAAGGAATCGAATATGCATCATTCTTTGCGCAGTACCCGGACTGATCGTTTCGTCGTATGCATTGTCGAGACATATTGTACAGAGCTCATTACCAACGATGAAGGGGACGATATTGCATGTAAGAATATAAATCTATTTTGTGTCGTTCCGTTACCTACGTTGTTTGCCTGCTAAATTCCTACGCTATACTAGCGCAATCTCACAGGGTTCCCAATTATCGATCATCCAAGCTCCATAACTTTTGTGTCCATGGTCCTCGTGCACGGCATATGCTCTATGTCAATGTACCGAGCGAACTCACATCACTTCTATCAACAGCATGCGATCTTTTTTTCGATCATCTGTGTTGTGATATTCCAACTATTTCGACATCCGAGTCTGAATGAAGCTTTGGGTATGACAGCGGCTGTAATACCTGCTGCTGTCACAATCGCCTTGGTTGTAAGCGTGGTGTTACACTTCTGGTCCCCTAGCTACGAGGAGATCGTATTTCAGGATTTTATTCAGAAGTTCGAGAAGATGGTTTATGAAGGAGAGATGGAGTTGCTATAGGCGAGATTTATGAACGAGAGAGAAGCACGTCTCATTACTGTCTTTTTTGGTTAGGATCGTGAGAATTGAGTCTTGAGACTCTACGTTGAACATTCCCAAATTCTGGAAATGTCTGTTTTGATAGTCATTTCGTGACTAGAAAGCAATATATGTGGCATGTTCCAAAACTTTGCAGACAGTATTCTTGGAAAGAATGTTGACGACTGCACCTTTTGGACTCGATGTTTCCTGTCTCGTTTTCTCATGTATTTCTGAGTGCACATCATACCGTATTTTCCGCCGGTTGCTTTCATTGCTGTCAGGTTGGTTGGTGTAGAATTGACGAATGAAGTGATTTATGTTTGGGAATCTCAGATATACCTACAGAGTACAGTGTAGGTAGGTTCTAGGAGACCCTCTCAGATGAATGTTTTCGGTCTCTCCTTTCCCGCCTAACCGTAAATCGAAAGGGTGGCAAATATATATCACTTAACTAGCGGTGGCCCTGTCTAAAACCCCAACAATGGAATTCATCGATTGGCAGATACATCTTCTCATGTCCTCATACGTTGACACCCTCAAAATGAGGTATTTCATCAGCCAGAAAAGGAAGTAAAACCCATGATGCTGTTGACTCTACTTAGTAGTGGTGGCTAACGAATCTATTACATAGCCTTATATGGAATTGAATGATTCAGGAGGAGTGGTCATCGATCCAAATTAGCAAATACCATACCGTAGATCTTGCTTTGTGGACTAATAGGTGATGATCCCATTAGTAGCAAGTCGAAGGATGCTGATAGTTCTACCAGTAGAATAGATTAAGATTTCGTCTTGTAGATACCGGTACATACTCATACTCTAGCCACCATGTGCAACAAGTTCTCCCTCCCTGGTAGGTATACCAATAAATCGAACGGTACCAGGTAGGTAGAAGCACCACTAATAAAGGATGGAGTAATATCGGACCAAAATGCTTGCTTGCTTGCAGCTTTTTGCAGCCCATTTTGTGGGGACGAATGTTTGCACAGCACGTGTGATTGACAGGCTTAACGTCCAGGTTCTTCTCGAGTATCCCTCTCGTCTGCGTCTTTATGAAAGACTTTTTCTTTTTATGATCGAAATTGGAATAGAATGGATGAACGAAGAAGAACCCGAGTAGGTAGCTAAACTTCTAGTAGATGCTAGGATCGATACTAATCATCAGCTTAGTACGGCTCTCTGTGAGCTTACCTACCTAGATACCTGGCGAGCCTGGTACTCCGTAGTATCTCTATAAAACATCTTGTAAATATAATGTGCTAATACAACAAACATTATACTAAAAACGTAATATAAACCTCAACCTTACCTTAACCTTGAAACATCTCATAATCACACTTTTTTATACAGAAATATTTTTTATATGTTGTGCTGACACCGGGAACACTTCATTTTTGCTGCTGTGTAAATTGTGTTAGCGTCGGAGCTATTATAGCGCCTCTTTTGTAGTCGTCTTGGTTACCCGAATCCATTAACCACGAACCTCGATTACTTTCTTACATTTTCAAGAAAGCAATTTTCGTCTTTCATACATCAAATATTCTTCTCGAAAAAGCCAGTAACTAGAGTTCCACTCATACTGGAAGCAAAATTGTATCACTATTTTTCTACGGCGAAGATGAACGTTTTGCTTCCAACTCAAGCGTCGTTCTTTTCATCACCTCACCGTAACCCCATTCATACCCCAGGTAAGGAACCCCCCCCCCCTTTTGCGTCCATTCTCACATTTAATACTTACAACGAATTACAGCCTCTCCGCACACAAACCTCAGAATGGGCAGTCGAAAACGAAAAGCCGATGACGATGGACTCGATGATAAAATGTCTATTTCTCCTACAAATAGCCCCGCCATGGCCACACGACAAATCCCCCGACCCTCCAAGAAAGTTCGAGCTAACGAAATCACCGGCCGACCTCTCAACCTCCCTCGTCTTCTCGAAACCCTAGATGCTCAGTCATTGAGAGCGGTTCTCCAAACTATCTGCGAAAGACACCCAGAGATCGGCTTGGAAATCGTCACTTCAGCACCAAGACCATCGGTAGAATCCACTCTCGGCGTCCTTCACAAATACCAAAACGAATTACGGGAAGCTTTCCCTTATGGTGGCAGTCCTGGATCCGATTATGCGTACGATCGAGTTAAGCAACAGCTCACAAATCTCATTGATGCTTTGGTCGATTTCACACCACATTACCTCCCACCGAACGAACAACAAACCGCTACGTCTCTCAGCTTCCTCGATAGTGCCACCAAAATTGTTCACGATCTTCCTAACTGGGACAGTCAGTCTCATAAACATCACAAGGACAATGCGTACGATGAAATTTCAAGGGCTTGGGCTTTGGTGATTAGTGAAGCCTCTAAGCGTGGGGGAGGATTCCAGCTTCATTCTGGCGGATGGGACCAAAGACTTGCTAGGCATAATGATCAGAGTGGAGGAAAGATGCAGATGGCAGTCGATGCACTCGGTACAAACCTTGGTTGGATGGGAGGTAGCTCTGGAGATCCAGATTCTATCCGCAATCAACTCCTTTCAGGTCGCTATGGTGCTAATCAGAGTGTACCAGTAGGAGCTCGCTGGTAGACTCAAATCATATTTTCTTGGTTCGGGTCATTTTGATACTGGGAGTGTTCGTACATATGGGATAGAGGAGGTCATATCAATTGATCGATGAATCTTGGGGGCATTAGAGGAAATTTCACCACACAGGCGTCTTGTGTTAATCATGGTCATCGACAAACGGCAATAATCACGAAGATTACGAAGATTCCCAATTTCCTTTCATTATCCATCGGGAAGCATGGTTGGGGAGTTCTGGTACTTGAGGGATAGGTTTTTTCATTTGTACATTTGTGGAGGATACTTCGATGGTGGCAATAATTCAATAGGCGTAATTCATTTGTCATTTTAACTTTAGTAACATAGGGAGAATGGTCAGTATTTTGAGATCATACAATTCCATAACATTCTGAAATCCCGACTTTTCATTATCTGATATGACCGTGAGAGCCAATTGCCAGTCGGTGCATTTATCTTCACGTGATACCGTGGATTTAGCGTGTATTAAAGATGTATGACGCGACTTTGAGCTCCATCGCCATCATCAACAATACATCACCAATTTTGTCGCGACATAACACCATAGTTAATTCACTTTCCGGCCCGTATGAAGTCTGATAATTAAACGATTGCTGAGCTTTAATCATCGAAATGCCTGCGTAAGTACCTTGATTGAGTTTCTCGACGCAACAACTAACAATCCCCAGTCCAGGCGAACAGCACAGTGGACGAGCAATCGCGAATCCATTCGAAGAGGTCAAACCGCGCATATCAGAATACACAGCACAAGAAATCGCTACATTACAAAGTAGACTAGAGAAACAACTAGGACCCGAATATATATCATCTCGAGCAGGACCTTCGGGTCATAAGGTACATTACATCACAGCGGAGAAATGTATTCAGCTTGCCAACGAGGTGTTCGGATTCAATGGTTGGTCGAGTCAGATCATCGAGACACAAGTAGACTTTGTGGATGAAAATGCCACGACTTTAAAAGTCAGTTTAGGGCTCTCGGTCATTGTTAGAGTTACGTTGAAGGATGGCACTTTTCATGAAGATGTGGGGTATGGACATATCGAGAACTGTAAGGGCAAGGCGGCGGCCTTTGAGAAGGCGAAGAAAGAGGGGACGACAGATGGATTGAAGAGGGCATTGAGAAATTTTGGGAATGTGTTGGGTAATTGTATCTATGATAAGGATTATCTGGCCAAGGTTACGAAGATTAAGGTCCAGCCTGTCAAGTGGGACGTCGAGAATCTACACAGACATTCGACGTTTACTCCACAAGTAGTCGCTAAGAAAGAGATTGATGCACCAAAGGTCGCAGAAAAGGCTCAGGGTCTTGGACCTGCTAGTACAAACTTATCAGGTGTGTTTTTATAATGTGGTGGCTAATTACAACACTAACGATCTAATTAGGCGATGACACATTGATAGTAGACGTTGAATTCGGAGGTACGAAGGACACTAATTACATGAAGTAGATCGTTGCTGATGATTCCCAGACTTCGATGATGCCGATTTTAACGTTGCAGATCCGAATGCTCACCCAGATGAAGTTGCACTTCCTCCCCCACGGACTGCTTCACACCATTTCAACAATACCAGAAACGGTAACAGTGCATCCTCGGGAAATGCAGCATTACCAAACCAAAGCCGAACTTCTGGGCCCTCGGGGCCTCCAGTTCCCATAATCAAGAGTGGACCGTTAGTTCAACCAAATCGACCACCAGAAGCTGGTGACCCAATAATCACTCGCAATAATCATCCTCCACCGGCACCACGAACACCCAATGCAGGTCTCTCAAGATCGATCAGCGCAGCAGGACCTATTGTTCGCGCCCCTCAAGATCTAGTCCAACCCAACCGTCCTGCGAATCTTGTTAACGCATTCCCTGGCCGCGTTTTAAACCAACCCAATAGACCTCAACCTCAACCCCAAACAGCACCCGGTCCTCCATCTCCATTTCGCAACAATGATATAACAGATGAAATGCCCCCACCAGGAGCTGGCTTTACCTCTGCTCGCGCTGCATCCCTCCTTCCTCAAGAACACACACCCTCCCAAGCCCCCCCTGCGAACCTCAACCTCCCTGCTTTCAACCCCAACCTCGAATCCCCTTCTATCCGTCGTACCCCAGGCGTTGATCAAAAATCCTCCAAACCGCTTTCCCGCGATTTGAAACCTGTTTCTGCGTCTCAGGCTCAAGTTTCTACTCCTGGTCCACCACAAGTCCAGCCAGCTTCTCGTCCAGTTGTTGCTGGAAATAGGAATATGAATTTGGGAAATCCCCAATTAGACACCACGAGAAGAATTGGTGCCCCTGGTAGTCCGAGTCCAATGAATATGGGAAATAGGAACAATTATAAACCGCCTACGATGATGAAGAGACCGATGCCGGAAGCGAATAGAGCTCCGCTAACGGACTTACAGACGAATGGCAGTGGAATGGCGGGGGATGAGCATGTCAATGGGGATGCGAAGAGACAGAGGTTGAATGGAATGTAGATTTTCGAAATAATTACACCTATCGCAGAATAGAATACTTACACGAGGGATAGTGATGGAGCTGAGGATGTGATAATGAAAATGGTAGTTGATTGGTACCACAGGCGTTATGATGGGTCGAAGGATGGGCTGGAAAGGGGTGGAATGGACACGCCAAGCAAGGCACTTTTCATAATGACGGGGTTTGTCTATATCTGGAGTTCGCTGGGTATTCTTGTACATTGAGCAAGTACATTCTGCGCTCATTGCTTGTTGGTAGCCGATCGTGGCTAAGTTAAGGATTCGTTAGGTTGTGCTGTTAAAAGTGCTTTAAGATATCATAGGGCATGTTTATTCGCAGAATTCATATTATGTTATAGGTGCTTTTTTTGCATTCTTGGTTATGAAATTTTTGTTCTACATGTCTACTTATTGTAGATACGCGTGGAGATCAAAAGACTGATATGACTCTAGCTGCAATAAAGGGTTGTTATTAGGTCACCTGAGTCCTGGTAGTTAAGAATGTGTTAATATCCAGGCAAATTCATATTTGAAGTTATGCATAAGATTATTCACAAATCACTTCACATAGATCCAGGGCAACGAAGTATAGAAAATGCTCGCTGATATTCAAATTCCGCTTTGCTTTTTGGCTTATAAAGTGCCTAGTGTGCTACGATGTATAAAAGACGCTCCAAAGGAAGAATAGTGTCTTTGGCAAAATCTACATTTAATCGATACACGCCATCACGCCCAAACACTGACCATGCATATTTTCGTTCCATGAACGCCACCAACTTCTCCCCAATGCCCCATACTAGTCTGATTTTATTTGACGATCAGTACAGCAGAAGGAATCAACCCCGCCTCCTTCAAGGTCTTCCCGAAATCTACTGGACCTTCAAAGGTCTTCTTGGGATAAGTCATGGTGAAACTAGTCACTGAACCGAGCTCGTCCTCGAGTTGCTGGGAGATCTCAAAGAGGGTGGTGTCGACGGGGTAAGTCTTAGTCATGACCCCGGTGGAAGTTTGTAATCTCAATCGAGATTCGGTGTGTACTTTTGGAGCGCCGGATGAAGCCGCAGGGGCGGCCACTGGAGCTGCTGCAGGTGCTGGAGGAGCACGACCTTCGCGGAGAGCTTTAGCAGCTTCGGCCTTCAAGCGACGTTCCTCCTTATCGGCGGCGATCTTCTCTTGGATGCGTTTCTTGGCCTGGACATCAGCGTCTTTTTCGGCACGTTTAGCCTGCGCCTCCTTGATCTGTTGGTCCTTCGCCAGCTTCTCTTTGGCGTCCGAGACTTCCTTTGTGGACTTCATCCGGATTTGCTGTGGAGAATAATATGTTAGTGTGATGCGGGGTAGATAGATGTGGAGGGGCAGGTGTGGAGTCGAAATAGATTTGGGAATAGTGAGCAACGAACCTCATTGCGCTTGGCCTCCTCTCTGTCAACAATGGCCTGCTTCGCCCTCTTTTCTTTTGCCTTCTCGCGGAGCTCTGCGAGCTTCTGTTGCTTCTCCTCTTCGGTGAGGGGGGCGATCTCTTCGGTCGATTGCTCGAAGTTCTCATGTTGACTATGTAATCGTATTAGTGAATCCTCGTATGAAAAGGTGTGGCAGGGTATTCTTACGTCTTCTCGGCATGGAACTGGACCTGCATCATGGAGCGGAACTTCTTGCCACAATCGGTGCAGACCATCGACTTTGCCTCTTCCCCATTCTTGAGTGGCGCTGGCTCGATGTTGGGGTTTGTCTCGTCGGAATCTGTTGCTGCAGCAGCTTCTGCAGTTCGGATTTCCTCGATGCTCTTGTCCTGGTTATCTTCGAGCCATTGTAAAGCTCCGTTTACTGTAGTAAATAGTCAGTATGCGGGGTTACATAGACTACATACAAGGGATATGCAAGTTGGAATTTATACATACATCCGCCCGTCTTCTTGACTGCAATCTCGGCCTTTTCCTTGTCGAAACCCATGTCGAGAAGTTGTTGAAGATCACTTGGTGTAGACATCTTTTCTGTGTGCTTGGTATGTTGTTTTATTGTAAGTTAAATTGTATGAAAGTTGTGTCTTTGTAAAAGCGTCGGAAATATTATGTCGAGTATTATTATGATGAGATGCAAGAGCTCAGGGTTGTGCGGAATAATATAATGATGGGTGGGCCGTACTAGAAAGCACTAGGTAAATATGGGGTGAATGGATTCGATATCTAATTGATTGATTAATTGACTGGAATTCTCTGGATTGCCGTATTTATTTATATATGATGATGATCCGTGATAATGAGAAAGCTTCGAAGCCAGGTAGAAATAAGGTATGGAATGGATTAGTTGAATGTTCTAGATTGAATTGAAGCAATAGATACTCGGGTAGACTTAGATCTATACACCTCCACACTCGAAATGTGATAGAACGATCAAATAGCACAAAGACTACTTACTACTGGTAGGTATAAAGGATAAAATTGATTGATTAGATGTGAATCTGTTAATGACGTTAGAATTCCACCTACCATATGTACACACACACACGCACACACGCACATACACACTTCTCTGAGCAGCTAGGTGTATATAATAATCCACTACTCGACTTATCGCCGAATAGTCCAGATGTCCATCTCCGGTCAAGTATACTTTTTACTTACTCACTCTCGAGTCTATACATTCATTATACACGCAGTAGGTACTTGTGATCATTCATATGCCCACCACCCAATTTGAACTATTCATTATTATTATTGATTGAAGACATTGGAGGTTTGATCGACAGGAATGCCAAAATTCATGAAAATAATTATAATCACATTAAGACATGATTTTTTTCATTATTCGTAAAAACCAGGTATAAATGCCAATCCAGTATTATCACAGGTAGCTGGAGGTAATCAAACTAATAATCCAATAATAATAAGAATAATAATAATTCACCCCTTTCTTAACAATTTATCATTTATTTCTTAAAAGTTACAAATACATACATACACACTTGACATACATACGAGATTCTACTCTTCTACCCATCTACCCATCCACCCATCCATCATATGTATCATCATATGTATTGGCCGCAATAATCCAACAGGGAATGACAAACGACCACCCATCACCTTCTTTGTCACTCTCGGACCCTCGTCATTACATATCAACCACCTCGAGCGAAACACACCCCATCCTAATAAATAATTCCTCAACTTACAAATATTATTCTTGCTTAATCCCACAATCCCACAACCTCACAAACACTTTGAATACTTTGAACCAACATTAGTAATACGCCCATCATGTCCGTCGAAATCGATTCGCAAGAGCTTGGCTTTCACCGTACGCTATCATAAATTATTCTGCTCCGAGGAAAGGAAAGACACGAGATGGGGAAATCTAACATGTGGCAGGTCCTTTTATCACGGAGGTGTCGCAAACATTGAGAATTAAAAATCCTAATCGTACTCCCGTTGGTTTCAAGGTAGGGAAATCTGCTGCCATGTCGTTGGCCATTCTACAAATGCTAATGTGGTTTATTTTCAACAGGTCAAGACCACTGCGCCCAAACAGTTGGTTTTACTACACCTCACACCTTCGAAATAGCGTTCTAATACTTGCGAATAGATACTGCGTGCGACCAAACTCTGGTAAATTGGAACCGGGAAGAAGCATAGATGTCACTGGTATGCGCCGATTAGGATGGCAAACAGTACGTGGCTAGGGCTAATCTTGCTGGCATAGTTCTTTTACAGGCAATGAAGGATGAGCCACCTCTCGATGCAAAGTGCAGAGATAAATTCTTAGTTCAGTCGGTCGAAATCACACCAGATAAGGAGTTTGTCGATTCGCCCTCAAACGTACAGTACCCACGATATATAATCCATAGGGATATTCCCTCGCATGGACGTACGCTAACTGTATTTCATATAGCATGTCGACCGAGCAGATAAGAAGGATATCCAAGAGAAGAAGATTCGTGTCGTTTTCCTCCCACCAAAGTCGACAGGAGCAGCAGCCATTACACCTATGAGAAATGGTTCGAATAGTGCGGTATGTTCTGATTCCTTGTGTATCATCCCCGAGGAAGCGGAATTGACTAACATTAACATCTCTAGCTTTCAACCCTAGACACTGCCCCTCCAGCCTATCGATCAGTATCTCCCGAAGAACATTTCACCCCTGCAGCAAACCGTGTCGTACCAGGAAACTCAGGCCCAGCCCCCTCCGTCAGTATCAACGACGAGCCAATCGGTAATCGCAACCTCGGCGACGCTCGCTCTTCTGCTTTCAACCCCGCAGCTAGTACCAGCAGAGAAAGTAATGCATCCGCAGTCACCGCCCCAACCTGAATGCCTACCTCCGTCGAAGAACTCCAAGCCCAACTCGCCGAAGCGAAGAAAACTATCGCATCCTACGCCGAACAAGGTGGTATGAGAATGAGAAAAGTGGCAAATGGGGAAACGTCAAATGAGACGGTCAATGAAATGGCTACTAAGTTACAAGGTGTAGAAGGTGTATCTGTACAAATCGTCGCAGCTCTATGTTTGCTTAGCTTCTTACTCGCATACCTGTTCTTTTAATTTAATGTTGGGCATGCCTGTCTGCTCGCATTCTGACTTTTGGGTTGTGGCTTCTGGCTTTGATGGGTTATAGCGTTGCACCTCTCTCTTCCATTATTGTATAAGAGGAAAGACACAAAGCAAAATAATCAATATTGGGTGTCTCTGGTGCTCTCGGGTGCAGTTACTCTTAGGTACTGGTTTCTTGGGTTCTAGACCTCGTTCTTCTCCTTGTACTTTTGTTAAATAAGTACAAGAGAAGAGCCCTCTAATTTTACGACGATTCCTCCAATAATTTACATTTCCTTGCTGTTGATTTTCTTTTCCTTTCTTTCTTTTTCGATTTCCTCTCGCCACAGCTTTTGCATTACGAATGTACCACCTGTATTCTATTGCTTTTTTTTTGCAGACGAGTTCAGCCTTTTGACAAAGTTACTTTTCCTTTGCGTTTTCTTTCTTTTGTTGTGGTGTGAAGGGGCTTTTACGTATGTGTTCGCCCGAAAAATACGGGCGAGGGAAAGAGAGATGGGTGAGAGGCCAGAAGTCCTGAGTCTGGCTGGACTGGGCCGGGCTATGCTGGAATGAATTCTATCGGTAATATGGTATCGGATGTATGTAGCGAGAGAGAGCGAGTAGGCAATGAAATGCTGGAATGATAGCAAATTACGTTTGATACATAGTAGGTAGTTGTTGAGGTAAGGTACAAAATCTCAATTAAATTGTAAAAGACAATTGCAGAAGTGACAATTGATATCATGTGTATCATGTATATTTTTTGAAGGAATGCATATATGTATACGCCGAAAAATGCATTCTATGACTCGTCTCATCTCACAATCGTATATACAAATTCAAATCAAGGATGACGTCCCTCCTTCCACTGGTAGAAGGGATCCTCTAAAACTCGAATCTCATCTCACATCTAAAAGAAAACAAAACGTCGAAATCTAAGCCTGAATTTCCTGCTGCGTCCAGCCTCCGACTTTTCTTCCTCCTTCCTTTCTCTTAACTCTACAAGTCATTCCAACCTCCTTATCCCATACAAACTGCCATATCACATAAATCCAACTCTCATGTCTGGGCAACTCTGCATAGAATTCCTTGGCTATCTCATGGAGCGCGGGTAAACGTGTCCAGGGAACAGCGGGGAAGTCATGATGTTCATTATGCAGTCCAACATTGTAGGTGAAGAAATTGAGAGGGCCGTAATAAGAAAACGTCTCTGGGATTTCGACACCAGTCTTTGGGTCGCGGGCTGCGAGGGGCTGACGCTCGAAAACTTAGTGCTCGGCGATGAAATGTCCGGCGCAGGGGTGGAGGGAACCTGCCAAAAAGGCGGAGAGGATAAGGTAGTAGAGGGAGTTGTAGGAATTGGTTGATTTTACGAGGAGGATGTCGAAGACGACTTGCACGAAGATGTTGAAGATGTGGATGGAGGTGAAGGGGACGGCGTAGACGAAGATGGGACGGATGGCGTAGAATAGGATTTGGAAAGTGCAGAAGAAGGCTTTTCCGAGGAGGGAATCGAGGAAGAGGGCTTCAAAACGGGTGGGAAGATCGGTGTCTAGACCATCAACGCCGAGGGATTTGTGGTGGGTAAGATGGTATGGCTAGGGATTTGTTAATTTTTGGGAAATTGGAGGAATTCTATAGATGTAAACGTACTCTGAAAGAAGCAGAATAAGGAATTCCAATCGGTAAATTGGCAAAAATTGCCAGTGCCCGATTCAAGTTTGGGCTTCTAAATGCCAAATTGTGAGATATTTCGTGGATGGCAAGGAACAGGTTTTGATTTGCGGTTGCGCCAATAATGTAGGCAGTGAGGAAGAATTTCCAGGATAGGAAAGGGGTATTGCGGAGGAGGTAGGCGCAGAGAATTTGGATTGATACGACGAGGAGAACGACATATTTGGTGAGGGGTTCAGGTCCACAGAGTTTAGTTACCTTAAAGGAGGGGATTAGCAGCTATTCCTGATTGAGTGATAATAATAGGGAATTGAGATGGATAATTACCTCTGGATGAGCTTTGATAATAGCTAAACGTCTGCTTCGATGAGGTTCCTCGGTATATGTCCAAAAGAAATCATGTTCTTTCACATCGATATCTTGTCGTGGAGTGGCATCTTCATTCTTTTCTGAGACACCTCCTGCTCCATTGGTTCTTAATCGTGGGGTGGTTGAACCCGAGGTTGTAATAGTAGAAGTAGCTACTGGCGGCATGATGAAAGAACTTGTTGTTATGCCACTGTTAACAACTTTTTTTTTCGTAATATGGCTATATGGTGGCGTGGTGTTATAGATGAAAGGTGTTTTGAGGTTGAGAAACTGGATAAATAATATTCACCGATCATTCGAGACTACGCTTCGCTACCAGATTAGATTCGTACCCTTTTCGAAGCTTTGTGGACTGTTCTTTGGATCGATTTTCAGGGGTATAAGGGGTTTAAGCCTTAAGGGTGACGGTTAGATGGACCGTGCATTGGGACCCATTATCTATCACATGATCACGTGATTAATCAGTATCTATCATTATCTCTGTGCTAACATACGAGTAGCTTCTCAGCTGAGCTACATTTCAAGCTACCTATGTCTCTATCAATCTATAAGTTGATCTACGAGTTTTATGATGCAACTGCAATATCATGGAGCAAGATACTTGCAAAGAATTAGATCTATATCTTTCTCCAGGGTTTTATTACCCTCGTTCACCTCGTAATGTTTCCCCTCTCACATTCTTCTCTCTTCCAAGAGAGATCCGTGATAGCATTTATCATTATACCTTGGTATCAACATCAAATATCATTGTCTGGAAAGGCAAGTTGAAACACGAGTTGTTGCCCATATATAAGGGGAGACGACGAATTTGATCGGGCGAGCCTACCTCACGTTTAATATGGCGAGCCGTTAGCCACAAGGAGACATCCGTTAGTCTTTCCACTCTCAATATCAAACTCTTGTTTTGTAGTAAGGTGGTGAGCCATGAAGCCGCCATAGTCTTCTACAACAAGAACACATTTGCTTTCGAGGGAGATCATAACTGGGATCCTGTTGTTCATTGGCTGAAAACCATCGGCACGGATAATCGAAATTCTCTTGCAATTCTGGAGGTGTGTGGAAAGCGATCCGATCAAGTGTGGCAAAATCACTGTGGAGAGCGTATCCACCATCCTTTGAAGTTTTCAAATGAGGAAATATACCTTAGGCATCCCTTAGGCATCCATACTTTGCCACCCCCATAGATGGTTTCAAATATGGCTGCGTCGACAATATCAACCCGTTGTTAGAGGAAGTTTTTGTATTGTTAGGAAAGCGGGTCTCCAACAAGAAAATTACTATTGTCATGCAAACTGGCAGATTTTACCCTGGTGAAGGGATCGATCCTGTTCATCCCGATGAGCTATTCCCGGAAGACGGCTGGTACAGCATGGAGCTGCCAAACTTGATAGAAAAGTTTCTAGAGCTTCATTCGAACCTCTTTATGAAGCGTTCAGTGGAGGTAATCTGGAAAGGATTGACATATAAACGAGTCCTCGAGACGGAATTCATGGAAATCTTGGGTGGACTATCTCCACCTCACCCGTCGAAAATGAAGAAGCACTTGCTATATTTGGTAAATATCACAACCAATATGAGACTTTCGCTAGATATACACTGAAGAGAAAGAAACTCACGGGGCCACTTATAACTCAAGATCCTTCGCCCTTTTCTGACATGTATGTATACTCACAGATCAATAGGGAGGATTATTTGTAGGCACAGGAATATCTTCGAATTAGCAATACACAATACTTTCTTGGTATAACAGTATAAGTTCATATACATCGTCTGATAAAGACTACACGAGTCTGTTATGACTACTCAATCAATTTCGAAGGCTATACAATGTACATCAATGCCAAGTGGTGGATCTTCCAAAATTCCACAATACCTGCAGGCTAGCTATGCAAATCTATTCTCTGGAATTACTTGATCTCAAGAGTCTTCTATCATGATGGAAATGCTCAATATCGTAGTGCCTGCTGCAGCAGCAGTCGTCACATGAAAGAGCATTACAAAGAAATTTAAACAGTTGCGAATACCCACGATACAGCAGGAAATGAAATACTTATAGGCATTCGCGAATTGCGAAAAATGCTGCCTCATTCTTCATAGTGTTTTCCCTGATTGGGAAAATAGATCGGTAGTTGGTTCCATTTGTTCTATCATATACAAAATCTAGATCGTCGAATTAGTTCTTAAGTAGGTAGGTAGTCTTTGGTGAGTTTTCAACCTTATATATTTCGCAACTATTGTTCTTGACAGTCAGGTTGAGAAAGGGAAGGGAGGTTTTGAAATGTCGAGACTTGATCCACCCTTAAGAAGCGAGAAAATTATACTTTGGTCGGGGAGCTGCGGTTGCTTTATCATCTTGTTTTAACGAAAGATGTTTCTTGGAGAACTTGCAGTTCTGAACTTTAATTTTCTGTTAAAGTTTAACTTTCTATTTTTGAAGAACAGAATCGGATTTCGTCTTTAACCTTCCATGTACTTTTGTTATAACTAAGTAAACCAAAACATCTTTTTTTCATCCTCGTGTTATCTTTGAAATCGTGAGCCTCACGACAACAAAAACCTAGGTATTTAAGTCAAGCTCGCTTAATCTTACCCAATGGTCTTGTAAAGTCATGGTCTTCCAAAGTGGAATCCTCTACTAGTGGCATGGGAGAATACCAGAAGCTGTCATTTGTACAGTATATACACTATATGAACTTTTGACACACTACATAGATTCAGACAGGAGATGTGGTCTAGTGGATAAGACATCTGACTCAAAGTTAAATCTTGAGGTAGAGAGGCCGAAGGCGCAAACAGCGATTCGGGATGATCCTCTAAGGTTTGCCGTGAGATCCTTTAACGGTAGTTCGAATCTATTCATCTCTATTTCTTTTTTTTTTCTCCTGATACTGAATTTCGAGGAAAATTCAAAGATGGAAAGTGAAATAAGGGATAAAAATAAGGGGGTGAGGGGTATAAGGTGGAGGAGGAGGTGAGTGTGGGGATTGCGTGGCTACTGGTTTGTTTGCCTTTCAGGCAAGTCAATAGATCCATGGAGTTCTTTGATCTTTCCTTCTTCCCTTTGTTCTGGATATCAGTCACCAAGTTATTTAGGATAGCACAAGCCAAAGAAGGATATCAAAGTTGAAGTGGATGTGGTCTAGTGGTTAAGATATCTGTCACATAGTTTGGGTCGGATGAGCCAGCGCAGTCTCTCGGGATGCGCGGGTCCTGACCCTGCCGTGAGTACAGGTGACGATAGTTCGATTCTATCCATCTCTATTATTATTATTATTTTACTGGTATCAAAGGGCGGAAGATTTGTATTCCCAAATACATGATAGCTGGGGGGTTTTTTGGCTTCTGAGATGTTCAAGTTGAGGCTTCTAAACTTTTCACCTTTCAGTGGTATATAAATTGTTACTGATAAGAAGATCATATTAATATATTGGGGATGTGAACCACTGGTAAGACACATGTCATGAAGTGGGCTTTTCGATCCAATTTGCGCGTCTTTCGGGCAACTCATGAGTATGTGCTTTTCGAGCAACTCTTATGAGTAGTGACTTCACCTTTGGAATATGAGGCGATAGTTCGATTCTATCCATCTCCATTTTTTGCCATTTATCTGCTGAACCGTTTCTATTTAGATGAATTTCATTTAGTATGTATGTGTGTATGTTTGGATGGGGTTTTAACAATCAGAAATGTCTATCTGTTTCTCTCATTTTATGAATCACGCGGAAAGTTTGTTAAATCGCATGATAGGATCGCATGTTCATGTAGTATAATGTAGCTTGTTGAAATAAAACATCCAACAAAGAATGGTAAAAGAGTATGGTCTAGGCAAAATACATACTATATGCGAAGTGTGATACGGAAAAAAAAAAGGTCAACTCATCGCAGATATTTTGAGTGCAAGCATCGATAGTCTAGTCATATCCGGCTTCAGCAGCACCCCCAAAATAAAACTGATTGCCTCATTTGTCCAAAGCTTGACAGTTCTGAACGGTTTCATTGGAACTCACTCTTGTGGAACTCACTCTTGTAGGTCAAAGATGCGAGGATACATTTTTGGGAAATAAATTCTGGGAAATTTTCTACAGTATTGTAAATTAAGAATTCTAAACTCGAAAGAAACTGTCTACAATACAACTGCTATTTGACACAGTATATGTCATTTACCATGCTTTTTCGGCTCTGATTCATCTTCTTTTCGCTTAGTCTCATCGTATCTCCATACTCTTGACTGTCAATGTTATCATTTCACGTCACTAGAATAAGAGGTACAATCAATTTGAACACTTTTCAAAGGAGCCCGCCAATAAATAAGCTTCACATGTGTTCTTGAAGATACGTCTTTTACAAATTTCACAACATTCCTTCCTAACTCTAAGGACCTTGCACCTAGTCCCCACTGTTAGTACGTTGGACTAGATCAATCCAAGTATTACCAAAGCTGAGCAAGAATATACAGACAGATCACAGGCGCATAGTTCAAAAACAAGATAATCGCCTCGAGCATAACTCACTTCCCAAGCATTTGAAGTTCGAGTAAGTTTTTCGAAGCCATTCTCTTGTCTTATGTAGCTGGGACATATAGAGGGCTCCTTACCGATGACGACAAAGATCGATTATCAGAGAGCTTTATCGTGAGCACGGAAGATATATGTTTGAGTCTTACCATGCCTGTATTTTGAGCACATTTGTTGCTAAACTATTCACCTGTGCGCAATTATTTTAAGGATTAGCTTGGAGGATGTGAGATTAGCAGAGCAGTAATAACTTTGGCTGTTAAATACCACTTTGATAATTAAATTTTGTTTTTCATAATTGTAACATCGAAGTATGTTCTTTAACTGAGCTATTTCTGTAACTTCATTATCTCAATAATAAAGACAGCATTAAAATTTCAATTCGTGTCCAGTCTAACCGAGTCCATAATGATCGGATCCGTCAAATTATTCACAAAGTCTTGAAATGATTGGAAATATGCAAAATAGATGTTCATCAACTGGTTAATACTTCCATGATTTCCTCTTCGAGTGAGGGAAGATTGCTGGGGTAGCATCCCCTTTTATTTTATGGGTCTGAGGTTCGGATAAAGACCCCACTTTAGTTTCATCTTTCAGCAGACCAGGGATTATTTTACCCTTGAGCAAGTATATCGCGACGTCATACGAGTTTATTCCACAATACTTATGAGACGATTCAGCGGACCAGGGAGTGTCCAATGGCTAAGGAACAGTTGAATTTGGAGAAGTTCATGCCCGGCAAAATCCTTTGGTAGGCGTAACAAAACATAATCCGACCTGCTCATCCGAATGTTTGGTACTCTCGGGAGATAATTAGTCAGCCGGGCCCCTGAAGCGGTTCCGAGATGTTACAATGTGCTAAGATACAGATGTTCATCTCATACAGGGTGCAATTTGTTACCAATAAATCGTGCAAAAGGGAGTGCAGAAAGAAGTTTGCCAGCAGGTAGAAGTAAATTCATATTTGCATATGATATTCTCTGGCAATATGTGTCACGATATACACGTGATCGCGTCCCGATCAGGCTAAGTACGGCACTAAGCTTCGAGCCGATCGCATATATAGCTTCGTAGCACACTCTCTTTAGCTCTGTAGCTTTTAATTCTAAGGTTGATCTCTAAA
>PQXJ01000569.1:0-20665 GCA_004786225.1 Botryotinia narcissicola | reverse complement strand
AAGAGTTATCACATGACTACTAATACTATACCTATTCTTTCCTCTTTCTTTAGCAAAACAACACTTGGACAAGAAGTACCGAGCAGAAAAATCCATTTATTCTTCTTTCCTCTTCCACTCCTTTCCCACTCCTCTCTCAAAATGTTCAAGAGCAAATGTTCAATAGTGGATATAGTTCCGTGTTCATCATCTATCATCCTACTGCTCCGCCCACTGATATCTATCAATCTGTACCAGTAGGTACCCAACCTCACAATCTGGTATTTGAATGACAGAGCGGATCACATATCTAAATCCCTCTCGGTCGTCGGATGATGGTCGGATATATGTACGGATATCTGGGTATATGGACAGTTATGTTTTATAGCATGAATATTCAATGTTGATTTACACCGAGAAGGTTCAAGGTTGATGTCGCTGCGACATAGGGAGCGAAGTTGATTTCACAGAAAGATATTGTAAGGTGTGGAAATAGAATAGCTTAGCTTTACCACGGAGGGTTTATAACTGGATGCGGATTTGGATATCAACAGTCACATCAACTATCCACTGAGTGCTATTGTGAAATATATTCTCCGGAGTCCGTAGACATTCTTCACAATCATTCATATGCCCGTATCCAAAGGTTGATACTAAGCCCTGGATCTGCTCTCCTGGTGGTCCGTACTGAGCGACATTACTGAGACTTTGCTAGCCTCATTTCTCTCCTGTCTAACGAATCATCCACTAGAACGAAAACGGGCGACCAGTCTACGAGCCTCACCTTTCACCGGACACGACAGAAATTCCGCACCCGCCCAAACGATTCACGCATCAAATGCCCAATTATGGAACTCAAAATTTGTAGAAGAATGACACCCATCAATCAAAACAAAAGACTCTACCAGTACTCCATAGAAAAGATAAGAAGTTCAAACTCGTAAGCATCTGAGAACTTCCAATCACCAATAAAACACATTCATCTACCCGCCCTGCGAAACTTCGCCTCCTCCATCTGCATCAAAGATCCAAACTCCACCCAAAAAATCATTTGTAAGCAGTGAAGTTGTCATATCACGTGAAATGTCGTGCTTTTTGTTAACAATGACACAAGTGAAAGCAATCGGCAGGGGTTATCAAAGCTATCCGATTACCGAGAAGATGATTTGCGGATCGACTTTTCGATATGAGGGAAAATTGATCTTGGTTAATTTTAGCATGAGACGCTTTCTGTTAGTGAAGAATCAATCAGTGAGTGAACATCGAGAGACCGATACAAAGAAGGAAACAGGTTTATCTTAAATAGAAATAAAAACCCCGAATGAGTTAGAATTTGTAAAAAATAAGTAAAAAATAAGTAAAAAATTGCCACCATAAAATCTGCCTCCAAAAATCTTCAATTAACAAATTCGACATACAAAGGACCCGAGATTCAGGAACCAAAGAGGAATAAAGAACCTTCTCTTGCATCACAGCCTCTCAAAACTCTACCTCATTCAGTAAAGTCAAGAAAGTGGTTCACCAAATAAAACAAGCATTAAAAAATGATAAGACCTCAATCCTTACTAGCGTCTATCACGCCATATCAAATTCTCAAAATAAGGCAGGATAAGGCAGGATAAGGCAAAATAAGGCAAAATAAGGCAAAATAAGGCAGCCAGGTCTTGCTCAAGCCTCGATGACAGCACTTACTGCCCACGGAGTTATGGCACGGTAATGCGGTAATGAAAGAATGGTTACTTGTCTTTGCCTGAAGATGTGTAAGTCCGTCTTTGTAAGGATAATGAAATGTCGTGCTTTTCGGTGATGATCCACTTTTCTTTTGTAATTGTCGATGGGAGAGATATACCAAGAGAGTATATACCAGCACTCGAATCATCTTTCCTACTTCACTTCCATTTCAACTTCTTTGGCATTGTGTGATCATACTCTCTACCTCTTTATAATACCTATCTATACACAGCATACTATCATCTCAAATCATATCATATCTCTTTATCATATTCTCTCGCAACTTGTGAAACTAAATTGGATCACACCATCGAGGAGATAATTGTGCCATTTATTGTTGCTGGGCTTTTGACATCACTTTCCTCTTTCAACTTCAAACTTGTCATCAACCTTATATAACTTTTACTCTTTTCTCTAATACAAAAGCAATATCTTGAGAAAACGTTTGTTTACTTGTATTCGACTTGCTATTTCAAATCAATAAAAGTTTTCTTCTTTCGCTCAACCGAAAAATATATCAACATGGGACTCCACCGCGAATCATCTGCCTCGAATCTCGAGTCGGGATATGCTTCTGGAGCATCATCTCAAAGCTCTCTTCCTCAAATTGTCCTCACAAAACCTCACCTCAAGTTTATCAATGTATCACTCAACAATCTCCAACCTATGGATATTCTCCGATGGGCTAAAATTACCTTCCCAAACCTTTACCAAACCACTGCTTTCGGAGTAACAGGTCTCGTCACACTTGACATGTTAAGTAAGCTCCAAAAGGAAACACCCGAGCTACCAAGCATCGATGCTATCTTCCTTGACACCTTGTATCACTTCAACGAAACACTCGAATTGGTTGAGAAGACCAAGAGCAGGTATCCAAATGTAAACTTGCATGTTTATAAGCCAGAAGGTTGCCAAACTGTTGGAGATTTCGAGGGAAAGCATGGCAAGGAACTATGGAAGACCAACGCCGACTTGTATGATTGGGTTGCCAAGGTCGAACCCGCTCAACGAGCATACAACGAGCTGGATGTTGCTGCAGTCTTGACTGGCAGAAGAAGAAGTCAAGGTGCCAAGAGAGAGAGCTTGGACATCGTCGAGGTCGACGAAGCTGGCTTGATCAAGATCAATCCTTTGGCAGGATGGAGCTTCAAGGAGGTACAAAACTATATCAAGTAGAATGATGTTCCATACAACGACTTGTTGGACCGCGGATACAAGAGTGTCGGAGATTGGCATTCAACTGAGCCAGTAAAGGAAGGAGAAGACGAACGTGCTGGAAGATGGAAGGGCACTGAGAAAACCGAGTGCGGAATCCACAACAAACGATCAAAGTATGCACAATACTTGTACGAAATGGAACAAAAGAAACAACAAGAAGAACTCTCCGCAGCGTTGGAAAAGGTTCAGATTAGGGAAGAGAAGATTGAAGATATTACTGTCGGAGTTTAAAGTTATCAGTACTCGCTGTCTTGCCTGACGCAGTTTTTTTCTTTGCAATCTTCTCGTTTCAATATAGCACACCTTCCATGGTCGGAGTTTTGGGGGAACATCAGTGGGATAAACACATGAGTTATAAGCATTGGAGTTGTAGGCGTTCAAACAAAGGGAAATCATACGATACCTTACCCTGGTTGTTGTCTTGTTTAGATCTTGGAGGCTCGTTCTTTTGATGCTCGTCACTTAAAGTTTCAGTCTCGCTATTATATATAGCGAAAACGACTTAATGAAAGTTACATTAATGCAATCCTGACCCTTATTGTGATATCTTTTTGATGTGTTTGAAGTGAAAGATTGAAGTCGCCGATAATATATCGCCAACAAAATCTGGTGTTATTGTGACACATGGTCTTGTCACAGTAATCCTCGTTGGATGACACTAGATAATCTTGACCACTAAATATATTAAGAAGTCATCTTGTTGTTTCCCGACGAGGTCTAGATAACAGCCAGAGGTAGGTTTGAGGACAATCTTCTCTAACGCACATTCCAAGATGTCGAACTTATGAGCTGAGATTAATTCCGATTACCAGATGAGACAAGTCTTAACTTGCGTGTGCAATCCAGTTCCTATCTCACCATCATAATAGATCTAGAAGCTTATGAAACAAAGCCACTATCTGTGCTGATATTAGCGGTGAGGGGAATGTGGAGGGGCTGATGGTCAAAATCCTAGCGGGCGACTATGGTGCTCCAAATATTGACATCGTCTAGGTAATGACGCCGGGGCTTCAAATGGGGACGAGGTGAGGCTTGTTATCGCCCGAAGTGGTAGACTGGGGTAGCGTTCGGCATTTTGGCAAGAATGATAAAAATTGAGTTTGCGGTATTCGGCTCGGGCCACTGCGGGGAAAGCGGCCGCTGTCGCCACTTACGCGGGGATCCTAATACCAAGGATAATGACGACACTGCTTTTGATGCTTTTGCTACTGGAATTCTAGAACATATGGAAAAGAAAACATGGCATTTGGCTTCTTCGTACATACCTGTCTCATAACTACGTAGTCGACAGCAATTCCTCTTTTCAATAGTTCTTTTGTCCATTCTTCCTCTATTGCAACTTCGTATTCCTGTGATTGTACCTAAGAATCCCACACAATCAAATCGACAATACAACCAAAATGTCAAGCTCAATGGAGAAAGCAGGCGCGAAAGCCAAGGAGGTCGCGTAGGTTCATTTTGAAGCATTACCCCTCTGTTCGCAGAACTAATAAATTTCAAACAACAGAAAGGAAGACTTTGATAAAGCAAAGGAGTTGGCACGTTCAGCAGCAATCAGTGGAGCTTACCTTTATCCCATCAAAGTATGTTGAGTTCTAAATCATATCTATCTCTCTGTTCTATCGTATCACAAGCTAATCATTTCCCCAAACAGGGCATATTCTACTTCCTCTCGCATCGGACATTATGGAAACCCCTCTTGTCGAAACTCGTACCCACTCTGTCTCTATCCGTCATCGTCGTGGTTGTGATGTTCATGTTTACCTATCTACCACAACTTGCCGTTCTCATTTTCACCGATGGACCCCTCGCTGCAGTCTCTGCAGTCCTCTTGACTCTCTCTGAATCTAGCACAATTGTCACTATGCTTTCTAAAAATTTCCTCATTGCAGATGCTCTTGTTGATACATTTGATGGAGTGATGGTGGCAAAAGGTCAAGCAGACGTTGTACAAGGGGGACGAGAGATCAAATCAGGAAAGTTTGGTGATCCAATGAGAAAGTTGGGTAAAGTTGTCAAAGGATACGGTCAAAAGTATAGCTTTGGAGGCTTGGTGAGATACTTGATGTATCTGCCATTGAATCTTATCCCAGTTGTTGGTACGGTAGTCTTTGTTGGTCTGCAGGGACGACAGAGAGGTGAAGGGGTTCACTCAAGAGTATGTTTCAATACCATCCTCTGACAAATACATTCGAACTGACAGAATTATTAGTATTTCCAATTGAAGGGATGGTCTAATGCACAAAAAGAAGCATGGCTTAAGGAGCACTCTGGGGCATACACATCGTGAGTTTTTCTTCCAATGTCGCCTCTCTTATTTTTTTACCATGCCCCTCATTTTTGCAGAGGTCAAACGCACGGCTTTTGGGATCTGCATTGCATTTGTACCTAACCAGTGCAGTGCTCCTATCAGTCTCCGCCCTGTTTCCTGCACACATTAGCTCTATAAATGCGTCTTTGACAGGTATCACAAAGCTAGATGACACCACTTTTTGTCAAGATCTACCAGCACAGATTTTATCTAACTAACTCTCGTGTAGATTCGGGACCGTCGCAACTCTTCTTGAACTTGTCCCTGTTGCATCTATTCTCTTCTCATTCACCAACACTGGTAATTATCACCTCTTTTAGTTCTACTCCTAGACCCATTCTAATAATCTCTCAGTTGGTGCAGCATTGTGGGCTGCCGACATCGAAGGTAATGGCACAACTATGACTGAAATTTCTTCGCCCCAGGCGCAAAAAGAAGCTCTAAGAGCCGAGTAAAGCCCTTTCTGCAGCCTCCCGAGATTGGCTACAAACGGTGAAACTTTCGGCCAGTCTTCGTACTTCTTCGTTGATTCGCTTGGAAGATCCCCTGTAGCACAACTGTTCATCTGTGCACGAATATCCTTGCGATTTATGGCTTTTGGTAACCATTCGTTTGCCTTCCTGTCGATCTTTGACGGTGAATATGGTGTTGATAAATTGGTAGCGATGGAGTGGAAATCAGGTATGGCTTGGCGAAAACCAAAGGATGTTTAATTATTAATGATTTACGTTGTTCTTTCCAAACCTTTTTCCTTCCAAGTATTTGAAATAAAAAGATGATCTCACAACGTGCAGTTTTTGCAATATGAAGCCACATTATTATGTACATCAATGCTATTTACACTGAGAAGTACTTGTGAGTCAACTGTTTCATTAGCGGATTCTCCGGACATGATGCACAGCTAGAGATTGCATCCTGGAGTCCCTAGATCCTCGTCTATTGCATAAAGATATTTTATAATCTTGCAAAATTCGAGTCACTTGAATTCGGAGAATAGCAAATTAATCAGTATCATAGAGTTGCTGGTAGATTGCATTGCATCTGCGATCAGCGATGCGTCCGTTGATTCTGTTGATGGGTGTCTGTCTTGACCAAGATATGCAACAAGGCTGGTTGTTAGTTATACAAGCTGTCTCTTGGAAACGGGCTTCAGAAGCTTGAGTCAACTTGACTTCTTTGGGTATTAATAGCTGGAGATTCAAATTAATGACATTCGAATTGGATGAAAGGGACATTTTCACATGCAGGAACAAGCTCATCAAGTCACGGAAAGGTGTATTCTTGCTCGTCGTGTTGTCCAACTTAATGGACGGGAATGCAGTGCAGCCTGCCGTTGTGTAACTTCAATCTAATGGTCTGTTCCTGGTCGTTTGAATTTGAGAGACAATTTTATATTGCAATCTTTGAGAAGTGGAAGAGTTTCCGCCCCGACTCTCTCAAGGTAATTGATAACCCGGGAACTCGCCATATGGTATGGTTACAACATTTGATGAAACGTAAGGGAGGAGATTAGTGGGTAACAAGTCTGGTTTTGAGGTGTATAGTGGGTGAGCTGAGCATCTCCCAATGTCTTTGATGATGGGAAAATACATGGCAATGATGGGGTCTCCATGCAGACTTCCTGCTTCGAGGGATGTTCTGATAGGTAATTGAATGGTTTGATATCAATAATTCCAGTGCTAGTATGGATGGAACACTTTAAGGGAAAGATATGACGTCTTAATTGGAGGGAAATATGGAAGGAACAAAAAGAAATGATGGATGCTTGCTGCCTCTTGTCGCTTGCCTGCTTGCCCAGGTATGTTACTGTACTGTGTGCTTACCTCACTTGGTCGCCTCGTACCGTTGACCTTGGCTCTTCCTTTTCCTGGAGACGGGAAGTGGATCGAGTCGGATCGGAATCAAGGAGTTGCCGAGAATAGTCCACTGGGAATTTACTGTCTTCAGAGCGATCTAGGTAGGTACGAGGGAGGTAAATATCATGTTCATTGCATCATTGCATTTAGAATGAAACCTTGCTACTATTAGGTACCTTGATCGATAAGGCATTCTGTTTTTTTCTCCTTTCACCTTAGTGCGCTTATCCTTTTTCTCTTCTTCTCTCATCCCATCTTTCCATATATTTCAACCTTTCACTTCCTATGCCACACTTCTTTTTCGTCTCATCTCATCCTCTCTTCTTTCCTCTCATAAATTCTCCTACCATCACATTTCCCTCGAGATCCAGCTGTTTTGAATTGACGTTCCGGCCTTCAATACTTCAATTCATTTGAGAGACATCCTATAATACGGAATAAGTTGTCCTCCTCATCTCATTACAATCTTCTTCTAATATCCGCTTTTGCCAAGTCACACTCGTTTGTCCTCCTCATCAAAAAAAATCAAGTGATAGATCGACCCCAGGTATGAATTATCTTCCCATATCTTTTCCTACTTCACAGAAGTCTTCCTACTCCTTTGGAATCCATTGATTCTTCTTAGGTCGTCGCTAATTATATCTTATTCATATAGATCAAGATGAAAATCAAGATTTCCGCTAGACTTTCGTCCAGTGCGTTTCTTCTCGGATTGCTCCCTGCAGCTCAAGCTCTGCCACAATGGCTTCAACCACACCTTCGTAATGCCAATGCGGATGTGTTTGCTCCTCGGGATTATACAATCTACGAGAGAGCAGAGGAAATTCAAGATCGCTACACGCCATATGGATATGGACCTCAGCCTACCTTCACCATAAACCCAGTAACAACCGCTGATCCTGAGGGAACTTCATCATCCAGCACTAAAATTGGTCGGTTCATTGATCTTCCTTTTCAATCTTGATCAATCACATGCTAATTGAACTAGGATCTGCTACAGCTTATTTCTCTGGCTCTTCTGTCAGCGGTATACTTTCCACTGGTACTTCTCCTGTTAGTTTGTATACCGGTCCGGGATCTTTTGAACCTTCCGTTGTTACTTCTTCAACTGTTGCATACTCTACAATCATGGTTTCGGTTTCTGCTACAGAAGGTTCTCCCACGGATTCGGCTTCGGCTTCAAGCTATGATCCAGGAACTTCTGCTCCAGCAACAGGGGCCATATCATCAGAATCTGATGGAATTTCACCAACAACACCTGGAGCAACAGATACTACTTCTTCGAATTCCAATGAAAGCTCGCCAACAACATCTGGAGCGCCAGCTAATACTCCTGCTGAGTCCAGTGGTAGTTCGCCAATAACATCGGCAGGAACTTATGAACCTTCTAGTATTCCTTCATCGGGATATTCTTCTACTATTCCAAGTGCAACTACTACTTATCACTGCAATCATGACAATTGTCTCCGCGAATTCATTCGATCTTCTTCCATTGTTGGTCCATTTTGTGCTACCTACACTTTGTCGGAAAATACTGCCACTGCATATCTTCCAACATATGTTTCACAATGCCATGATTCACCTTCAAGGATCTCATCTGCATGTTCATGTTTAAATAGTGGTGCCGCCACTTCTCCAGGAAATATCGGTAGCAGCGCATCTTCGACACAAGCAGGAACAGAAAGCACATCTCCAATAAGTGGTGCACCAACTTCTTCTGGGTCTCAAAGTTCTTCATATTCATCTCCTGCCGGCCCAGAATCTTCTGCTAGCCAAAGTTCTTCTAACACTAATCCTGGAAGCTTAGGCTCTACGGTGACGAATACTCAAACCTACACCATCACACCTACCATTACTGTAACTTCCGGAAGCCAGACGACCCAGCCATCAGGAAGTGCGCCAGGTGGCGAGTCAACAAACCCTTCACCGGGAAGTGAGGCGACAACCACTCCGAGTACGATAGGAGGCGAGACGACTCCTAACCCATCAGGTAGTGAGACAACAACTGCTCCTTCTGCCGGTACCACTATTTCTGGAGATATAACTCCAAGTAAAAGCTCAATTAATCCCAGCTATACTTCAGGAGTATTGAGTACAGACTCTGGAACATCTGCACCTGTGACCTCTACTGGCTCACCTTCCACGCCTGAAAATTCATCCACTCCCGTCGGTACAATTAGCTCATCAACATATGTCTCTGCTAGTTCGTCATCTGTAGGACCATACACGAATACTTCAGCTTCAGCAACCGGTCCCCTGACTTCTGCAACTTCATCAATCACTCTATCTGGTGGTATCTCAGTATCGGCACCTGGAAGCTCAAATGGTGGTAGTGCCCTTTTTACAAATTCGACATCGGGATCATCTCCAACAACTACAATCGCTTCTTCAGGGACTGCACCATTTACCAATCCTTATCTAACTGGAACTGGTCTTTCTAGTGGAAGTATCTCTGGCGTTATTTTTAGTTCGAGTGTATCGTCACCTTTGTACTCAAATTCGACTAGTTTAGCTAGCTCTTCTTACCTTGGTACTGCGCCATTATCTTCCGGCTCATCTGGAAGCAGTATTTTGCCAACAGGAACTCCGTCATCCACTCCTCTATACCCACTCAATTCGACATCAACCTCAAGTGGAGTTGCTGGGTCTACAGGATCAGGTATATCGGGTGGTATCAGCTCCAGCTCGTCTGCCAGTGCTCCTTACCCAACGGGTAATAATGCTTCAACGACTTCTGGTCCAACTGGTACAGGATCTGCACCGACATCTTCTTTATTAGGAACTGGTACCTCTGGGTCTTCTGTCTCTGGAATCATCAGCTCTTCTGCTGAATCTGTTCCATACTATCCTTATGGAAATAGTACTTCGTATACAAATGGTCCAACTGGATCTGGAACAGGAACAGGAAGTCCAAGCTCTGTATCAGGAGGTATCCAATCAAGTACCGGTGTTTCAAGCTCAGGGAGCTACTCATCTTCTTCCAATGTTTCCGGTGGAATCACTTCGTCGCTGCCATCCTCTGCCCCATATCCAATCTCCAACAGTACAGCAACAGTAGGACCCACCAATTCAGGTAGCTCAGTATCTGGTGGTCTCACTCCTGTTACTTCTGCACCACTTGGAACTGGAAGCTCACCATCATCAAGCGTCTCAGGTGTTATTAGCACTTCGCCGGCATCTTCCCAACCATACCAACCTTATCCGTATGGAAACTATACCCTTCCGCTACTAGGCACAGGTACAGGAGGTGCAGCTACATCAACTCCTTTTGGGTCCGGAAGTTCACCATCAAGCACCGGTACCGCGCCTCTAGGAACAGGAAGTTCAAGCGCTGATTCAGGCTTATCATCGTCAGTCCCATACCCAACACCTTCCAATGGGACCTTGACTAGTGGACCAACCGCACCGACAGGAACCGCACCAATATCCAGCAGTGATTCTGGCCAATCGTCATCGGCTCCATATCCAGCTTCAGGAAACAGTACTTTGACTATTGGACCAACTGGAACTACATCTATCTTCAGCACTGGCACAGCACCTTTAGGAACAGGAAGTTCAAGTATTGGTTCTGGTTTATCATCGTCAGTTCCATATCCAACCTCTTCAAACGGGACCTTAACTACAGGGCCAACTGGACCAACTGGACCTTCAGGAACTTCACCAATCTCAAGCTCATACCAATCATCTGTCTCTGGTAGTCCTACTGGTATCGGTAATGCAACTTCGGTGAATCCGACCTCATCTGCCAGTACTTACGATCCTAAAGGATCTACTTCCAGTCAAGTATCCGTAGGAACCTCGTTATCTTCGTATTCAGCAACAGGCCCATTTAATACCAGCACTGGAGCTTCCCCTGCTATGTCTTCGTCTTCAGGTGAGCTAAAATAAATGAAAATCCATATTTTTTGAAATTTTGCTAATATCATCTTGAAGGTGACTCTGGTACGTCTATCACGTTGGTAACGTCGACACCATCCACATTTGCAACATCGGTTTCGACTGGTACATATGCTGGCATCAATTCTTCTTCCATCATCTCATCGGCTGTAACTTCTGACTCTGGTTCTTCAATCTCATCCACAGACACTTCAAGTGCTGCACCTTCTACAAATGCTCCCACTCCAACCACTACCTATTCTCCACCACCAACTTATGCTCCGCCACCTCCACCATACTACGCACCACCTCCACCAAATTATTATGGCTGGGGTTCATGGGGCAGAAAGCATCAGAATAGAGATGCTGGTAGTGTTCGCCGTTAGTTCTAGTAAGAATTGAGTACAACACATCGAGCGTTGAGCTCAAGCACAAATTTTCGCTTCTAGACTTGCTTTCTTTTTGACATTTTGATTGTATTTTCAATCGAAACACATGTTCTCTTTCACTATCTTAATTTTCTTTCTTTATTACGAACTTTTTCTTCTATGTATGGATGAGGAAAACAAGATTCAAAATGACTATCATGTCAATTAATGCATATCAGCTTCATTTACCGTATGGTGCTTTTATGACCCAAACAAAAATGAGCTCTGAAAGAAGTTAGTTATTTGGCAAGGTTGTATGAAATAGCTACATAAAGATAAAGAAAATAACATATCAGATCAATGTTCTCATTTTATTCGATGTTTGATATGTGAGATATAGGTTCTGATACAGTGAAGTATCGTTTTAACAGATGATGAAATATGTTTTACTTTTTGAGTGCTACTGGCAGTGCTTGATTGCTCTTCAAAATCTTAGGGGATCCGTTTCCCTCATTTTAACTTTTTGCAAATTGAATACTGGTAAATAGGTACATGTACATAAGTGAGCCATAATATTGCTTCCTTCCATTTTCTACCGAAGCGCCGTGACCGCTGTATTCTGATAAGGCATTGAGAAGAATCAAGACTTGGAAATTTGTGATGATCACATATATGTTTGGTAGTCTCGAGATAGTCAGAAGGATAGTCAGGTACATTGGGCTCATTGGGTTGCATTTCATCGGAATGACCTCGGATCAGATAAAAGTTAGTGCTCGAAATACAAAAACACTAAATACCCCTCCGCGCACAAATGAAAGGCTGCTTTCACCCCCCACTTCTCTAATCAATCCCTCGCAGAACGAACTAAATTGATTCTTAATTACAACTTACTTCTCAACTAAGGGTCATATATTTACCTAAGTTGAGAGCGTATATTCAAGACCTCTAAAATTTAAGCAAGATGGCTGAAAATGAAGCATCAGCAAGAACTGGACGTCCCAGCTTAGGCAATAATGTGCGCAGTCGTTCCTATCTTCAAGAACATCAACAATATCGTCCTCCACAGCAAGATGGTCATCATGGTATAGATAGCATAGTTGAAGGTATTCAAGGTAGCGCGCTTTCATCTCCTACCAAATCTTTCACTCAATTTAATGGAGTTCCTTCTCCACAACATCCTCCAAAGATTGTCGACAGCGGGCTCAATCATACCTTGTCACACGCAAACTGCCAACCTGCGCCAAATACAATCTCCGACCGAATGATCGCAACCCTTATTTACAAAACCAGATCTCCTCGTGTTTCAGTCACCGACTATCCACCCGATCGCTCTCCTTCGCCAGCTTCCTCTCCTTCCAGATCCTCGGTGACATCTACTTCCCGCGCCATCCCGCCAAATCTTGCTCCTGTCCGCACACTGTCCAACTTCTCACTCGAGCCTCCACCACCCGATCCAGAACCGCTCGATCATCTCTACGGAAGCTATATCTCGCAGCTGTGTCTCACATCCTTCCTCCACCTCATTCAATCCCTGCCGAGCCGATCCGGTTCCGATTTCCTCTCTTCATCCCATCGCTGTCTCGACAACCCCGAACATCCATCCATAGTCGAACTCACATTCTCCCCCATTCCCGATCCCACATATCTTGACCTTCAGGATTTGCGCAAACACGAGCTTCTCTATCGCTTTGAGCGCGAATGGAATGTCGATGTCATTCTTCAACATGATACCGTCCTCCGACGTTATCCACGCCTGGTGGTTTTCGATATGGATTCTACACTTATCGAACAAGAAGTTATTGATTTAATCGCTGCTTCGATCGGAGTTGAAGATGCCGTATCTGCCATTACTGCGCGCGCGATGAATGGCGAGTTGGATTTCTCGGCCTCACTTCGTGAACGCGCAAAGTTGTTGAAAGGAGTCGATGCAGATATCTTTACGAAATTGAGAGGTGTCATCACACCCACCAAAGGTGCTGCGGAACTCATTCGCGCACTGAAGAGAATGGGTGTGAAAACTGCAGTATTGTCTGGAGGCTTCATCCCATTGACACAATGGCTCGCCGATCACTTGGGAATCGATTACGCATTTGCAAATACGCTCGAATCGGATCCTAGCACCAATCAGTTAACGGGAGAGGTTCTCGGTTCGATTGTCAATGCGGAAAAGAAACGCGATTTGCTACTGGAGATTGCGAAGAAGGAAAATGTGGCTCTGGATCAAGTGGTCGCGATAGGCGATGGCGCAAATGATTTGTTGATGATGGGAGTTGCGGGTTTGGGCGTGGCGTGGAATTCGAAACCCGTGGTGCAGATGGAGGCGCAGGCTAGGTTGAATGGTGAAAGCATGTTGGATCTTTTGCATATCTTTGGGTTGACGGCGGAGGAGATTAAAATTTTGATTTCGTAGAGGAGAGGAGAGGTATAGATGGGAGGGAAGGAAAGATGGAAGGAGGGAAGGAAGGAAGGAAACCAAGAACGAAGAAAATGCTTACTCGTTGAACACGGAAGATGCGGATTGTAGTAGTAGATGATTTGATGAAGCTTGCGGGATGAGCAGCATGGGAAAGGAGAAGTAGCGGATTTGCATATCCTTTTTTATTTCTTTCTCAATCGATCTACGAGCTGGGTATCGTTTTAGCATAAGGGTGCGCGAAATACAGATATCATATGAGTGACGAATACTAGATTACATTTACAAATAACTTTTTCTTTCTTTCTTTTTTTTTTTTTTTTCCTTTCCTCTCTTTGCGTTTTCGTATTATGGAGCAATTGTAATAAATGCAATTGCGACAATATAATTATTGCTATGATGATGGTGGTGGTGATGATGATATATATATATGTATTAAACCAAGTAGACTATAACCAATACAATCCCAAATTATATAATTTCAAATCCAAATTTAAACCCAAACCCAAATCCAAATCAAATTCCAAATATGCTCACTCACTCACTCACTTACTCAGTTACTCGACTAACTTTATTTATTCTCCGTAACCTGGATACCCTATGTGTACCTATGTATGTGTGTATATATAGCAAACAAGCCAGCCGGCCATACATTGATACATAGATACATAGATACATAACCCACCCATCCACCAAAAGCGATCGCGCGATTAAAAACTATTAAATAGTAATGATGAAAGGATATTTACAATTATGATCTCTCTCTCTCTCTCTCTCTTTCTTTCTCTCTCTCTCTCTCTTTCCCTTTCTTCTCTTTCCTATTCCTCTCCTTCTCACTCCTGTTACGCTATTTATTTCCTTTCTGTGATCCATATCCAAGCTATGACAATTTTCCCTTTACGTAATTAATAATTCTATCATTCAATTTCATTCTTCCTTTTCTTCTCTTCTCTCTTCTCTCTTCTCTTCCCTTTTCTCTCCTCACAGAATCCCAAATTCCCTCTCCCACTCCCTTCTACTCCTCTCTTCCTCTTCCCTCCTCGTCCTCTCGCCCTTCTCCAACGTCTCCAGCTCGGGTAGTATCAATTTCTTCAACAGGGTTTCCGTTTCCGAGGGCGAGGGCGAGGGCAACGGCTGGGTGAGATACGCTGCTTGAGGGATTTGGGTGGAGAGTCTACCTCTCTCGCCTCTTTCCCACTCTTGTAGATGTCGCGGGGGTTGGGGGTTGGAATTTGAGTTTGAGCGGGAGAGGGGGAGGGAGTGGGGGAAGGCGGGGAGTTCCGTGGATCGGTTTTGCTATTGGGATTCTTTTTGTGCATAGGTGGGGTGCTGGTGAAGGTGAAGGAGTGTTTGGGGTTGGAGGTGGGGTCGACGGCGGAGAGGGGCGCGTGTTGGTGCTGATGTTGGTTGTAGGTTGAGGGGCCGAAGACGGGTGCGAGAGAGGGGATGGGGTGGCTGGTGAGTGGATGGCTAGTGAGTGGATGGCTGTTCAGAGGATGGCTGTTCAGAGGATGGCTCGTGATGGGGACATTGTGGATGCTGCGAGCAGCGGATGTGGTCATGGGAACGTTGTGGATGCTCCGCGCTGTGTCGTCTAGAGAGTGGTAGGATGTGCCAGTATTGATTCTTTGGAGAGTGGGTGTTGAAAGGGATTGTTCGAATTGCGCAAATTGGGAGTAAGGGTTGTTAGGATTGTGGTTTCCGTTAAAGCGAGAATGCTGGTAAGGTGGTGAAGGGGCTCTAGCAAGGGGAGTCGGAATCGTGGGAGTAGATAAAGGACGTTCGCGATCTTCTGGCAGTGGTGGGAATTGGCTGTAGATGTTGTGATTACTATTTGAGGAGCCTGAGGGTAGACTATGGGGTGACTCGCCGCGTGAAAAGTCTAATGACATGCGTGGATCGCGCGAGTAATCTAGTGAGGTACGAGGTGGGAAGATAGTGCCAAAGGAACCTTTAGAGTGAGACCATGGGTTGTTAGGGCTGGATGGGAGCGTACTATTATTGAGGCTCGATCGAGGTATAGCAGTTGGTAGAGAAGACATTGAGGGTGTCACATCTCGATTGGCAAACTTAAATCCTTTCCAAGTCTGATTATCAATTTCATGAGGTAAGATTCTTATCTCATGTTTGTCTTCTGCCTCTGGTGATAAATCGAGATGTGGAGAGGGAACAGGGTCTAAAGGAATATCCTGGGCTTTGCCTTTGTTCTTCTGCGAGTAGGATGACGATGGTAACTGTTCCCGGGGCATTTCCTCTCGTTGATGGCTGGGTGGCTTTCTTTCCATCCACCAAAGGCCTCTATCACTCTTTTGTTTTGCAAGAGGTGCATTTGAGTTTATCTCTCCATCCTTCTGCTGATCAGCGTGTGATGACTTCTGTGTCTTGCCATTGGTTTCCTTTACCTCTTTCGCCGGAGCGTCATCAGTTTTTGGAACAGAGTGTTGTCTGTGATGTCCTTTTTCCAATTTTTCCTTCACTGGAGATTCATCACGACTTGGAAGTGACTCTTGGTTTGTACTCTCATTCATTTTCGATTTCTCGTGCCTTTGACCCTTGGTGCTTTTATGGCTCTTATGACTTTTATGAGACTCCGTTCGCTTAAGTCCCTCGAGCTCTGGAGCTATCAGTTTTCTGATTGCATCATCGACTGCCGAAAGTGCTCTTTCGCTATCCACCAATACTTCTTTGCCATCATGCTTCTGCTCCAAGAGAATGGGAGCGTTGGGTTCCATATCACGACCGGAAGATACTTTTGCGGCATCTTTATCGTCTCCATCTCGTTTAGGCTTGTCCTTTTCTTCGTCTTTACGTTTCTTTTCTTTTTGGCCTTTCCTCAATTTCCTCAAAGCTTCCATCTCCTCTTCCTCCTCCTCCTTCTTCTTTAACGCCTCGGCTTCCTTCTTGATAGCATCCTCAACCGCTTCGAATGCTTTCTTTGTGCTGCTTTTACCTTTGCCATGTTTAACCGATTCAGTCCTCCCTACACTCTTTTCATCACTGTCCCAAGGAACTCTGCCAGAACCGTCCTAATTCTTTCTTGTCATCTCTGGCTCCTTCTTCAACTCTTCCATTTCGGGTATAATTAATTTCTTGATAGCCTCTTCTACTGCAGCCAGTGCCTTTTTATCCCCAACCTTTTCGTCTCTACGCTTTGATTGTGGACTTCCTACCAAGCTTATCTTTCCAGGAGTCTTTGGTTCCCAATCGCCATCTCTTTCCGTTATATGAGAGAGTCTGTTGGGAATATGTTCCACTGGTCGCTCTGGCCGGTCCGGTCGTCTTGTGGCTTGATGAGTTTCCATCTCCTCTTGTAATTTTTCATATGTTTTAAGTGCTTGTAATGTCAATGGACCGACATCATCCGTTCGTGAAGCGAGATCAAGACTTTTACGAGGTGGAGTAACTTGTTCTGGTAGAACACGCTCAACGACTTCTTGCGGTATACCCTTCTCCAAAACCTGTAAAGTGAAGGGGTCCACATCCTTGACCTTTGTAGGTTCAGGGCTAGTAGGCTCTAATGTGGTTTCGGCGTTGGGTCTTGGCAGAGCATGCTCTGCCAACTTTTGCTGCATTCCGCGTCTCTCCCAATCAAGCAGAGCCGTGGGCTCCGGCTCTTTCGACTTTATGTGCTCGTGTTTACCCTGAGATCTGTACGATTTAGGTTCAAGCGTGATTTGATCCGGATCAAGAACTTTTTCGGGTAGCCTGCTTTCCTTATCTCTGTTGTCCTGAGGTAATGCAACATCTCCATCAATCATACTTTGCCGTGGAAGATTCCAAGGAGCATCATCTCCTGCATCAAGAAATTCTTGAAGGAAATCTACCGACCCACGATCTCCCCTACCGAATCCATCTTCATCACCGCCACTCAAGGCACTTTCGTATTCCTCGTGGGTCGACTCGTCTATTTCATCACTCGCAACAACGCTCTCTGGCGGCGATAGTACTCCGCTAGCGATCGATTTGAATGAAGCAATGCTCTTCTCATCTTTGAATTTTGAATGAGAAGCATTGGATTTCGGCTTGACTAATCCTGGCGGTGGACGAGGTATGGGAACATCAAAAGGTAAATCACCATTTTCGTGGTAGATGGGCGATTTTGGGTCAACAGAGTGGTTAGCTTGAGTTTCGTGATGGCGTTTCATTGGATTTTCTGGTCTCACGATGTGAGGAGCCTCAAGCTCTTGATATTGTCGCTCATGTAGTAGATCTGGAGGTCCTCTCGCTCTCGAACCTTCTCGTCCTCTAGGCGTTTGTGACGTCTCAGATTTGACGCCTCCCACCCAAGCAGCTACATCCCCAACAATACGTCCTCTATCATCCTTCTCATCTGTCTCGCCCATGGGAATGACTTGAATTCCACCTATAGTGATTGGTTGACCATCTCTAAGCAATCTCGTCCTTTCTCTTTCTTCGTGCTCATACCGACCCAGCTCTTCCCATGCTCTTCTCGCTTCCTCCTTTATAACCTGACTTTCCTTCTTGACTTCCTTCATATCCCTTTCCATAAGCTCTCTATATGTGTTTCTCTCTTGTAAATACTCAAGTTCTTTCTTTTGAGCGTCATCACGTGCATCTTGAACTTTTGCTTCAAGACGAACTTTCTCCTTCTGAAAATGGGTTTCCCAATCTTTCATTGTTTGTTGTTTTTGTTTGTGGAGAGCTTGTTCAATTTGTTGAATTAGAGGTAGCGGGGGTGGGATTTGGAGCGTATCGGAATCTGGTCTACCTCGAAATTCCTTCGGTTGTTGCTGTTTCGAAACTTCCACGCCCAGCTTTTCAGATATTTGGGATAGAAGATTTCTGGATTCAACAAATGCCACGAAAGATATTGCTAAATTTTCTGGGAGCATGTCCCAGATTAACACTGGCAAAGAGAGAAGGATGATGGTGGAATGACTCGCAAATACTCCTTTCACAAGGGCAAACTGTGCCAACGCTGGGAATTGCTTAATCCATTTGTGCCAAGCCTCCACATCTACCAATTGATTTTCTTCCAATGCAATGGATATGAGCACGTGTGGTACCGCTAACTTTCCCTCCGGTGTTAGTCCATGCAAATTCTCTGGAGAGTAAATATCTTCCGCAATTCCCGGAGACAAAGTACCAGCCCAGCTATTGCCTGGAGTTGTGCGTCGGCATATCTCAATACTAAGGGATTTCGGATCCTCGGAAGCGAGTATGTAAATGGGAGTCTTCTTATTTTCTTGTTTGTGTGGATCGCTATGTTGACTTTCCTTGAGTTTTTCGTGTTTAAGGACAGAAAGGATTTCGCTATGAAGCATAGCCGCCGAAAACGACGGCCGGTGCATCCAGTCATCCAAGACGTGAAGAAGGGCATTAGTAAATGAATGGCGGCCTGGACCTGGTGCCCACGTTTCAAAATCGCTGGCAGCAATCGTTTCGATGACACCAGGTCCTTCTGACGGCGCTGCACCTGGAGCAGAACAACAATCCAATAGGTAAAGCACATCCGACTTTGACTCTTCGAAAACACTTTGAATGGCGGACCAGCGCACAGAAGCATGGGAAATGTCTTGGGTACAAGACCAGGTAGTTTGTCGAGAATTGTTAATGACCGCATGACTTCCATAGTAAATGATGATAAGATTATCTTCCGTGCCATGCTTTTCTATATAGTTTACTGCCTATTGTATGTCAGGGTGATGTTAAGGAGTAGTGAAAGAGGGTAGCTTGCCTGCAACATAAGTTTGTTATGTGAATGTGTCGACGGGATCGTCCAAGTATCGGTAGTGAAGCCATAACATATCTCGAACATAGAACGCAAAGCATTGAACTCTGGTTGAGCATCTATATCACTCTCCTTCCACTTTATCAAGACAACCAAAACTTCGGCATAACGTGACCGGCTACGATTGGGAAAAGCCCTCGCAGTAGCCTTTATTGAATTTTAGCATTTTGCGTATAGAGTAGATGAGATATGAAAAGTTATTGGTGTACGAGTACAGAAATGACAAAACATGAAAGGAAAGGACCTGCGTAACAAACAAAAAGGAAACATGATGGTCCGTGATACGAATTCTTATAGATGGGAATTTTTTTTTACCTCTTCGACCCTCACTGCAAAAGTCTCGAGCTCTTTCATGTGATACCTTGCGCGCGAGATATCATGCGTGTTTGTGGAGATTGATGATGGCGGTGAACTAATGTAATGATATTTAATCTGTACAGTAACAATTAGATCAAGTCGGAATGTATAAAAAAAACTTGATGATATAAGAGTGAAGCCTCACCTCGTCACTCAGTAACTCTGGAGTGTTGGGTGTTTGTGTATCCTGGGCTGAATCTGACATCTGGTCCATAATGTTTCGAGGACGTGACTGAGGTGCATCAAGCACATGTACCCCTGTGAAGATATTTGTATGATCACTTTGTATGGTTTTTGTAACAAAAGACAGTGAGTGGATTTAAAGACTGGATGAATTCTAAATTGCGAACTCTAGAGCTGCATTCATTAGGTAGGCAGTGCAGTTACACGTACGAAGTATGATTGATTACGAAAATGCATGCCGTGAAAGGCGATAGAAAAGAAAGAATCTGAATGATAGGTTGAATTAAGAAGGAGGCAAGCTAAAAGGCAGAGACAAGAACATTTGGGGACAAATCGCATACAACACATGCAGAAAAAACATTCCCCTGTCAGAAGTTGACATGTCAACAGGGTTCATCATGAGCATCAACCAACAAAGCAAATTGAATTGGAACAAGTCGAGCAAGTTGAGCAAGTCCATGACTGGCATATGACTGGGGATTACGGTTCGTTCTTGGAACGCCATCGCCTCTTTGGATCTGATTGTTATACCAAATGAACATAAGTTCGAATGGAGTGGATATGGATGAATTTTTTATAAGTGGGTTAGATGTCATTTTTTTGTGTGAAGGTCGAGGGGGG
>PQXJ01000568.1:0-20833 GCA_004786225.1 Botryotinia narcissicola | reverse complement strand
AGATATCTATCCACGACAGCCGCCCAACAAGAGAGACACTCTCAAAGTGTGACAAAAGTTCTCCCATTATATCTTCGACACTTTTTTCCTGCTCAACAGATCCATAAGGTCGACAGAAGGCTAATTCCACCAGAGTGTCAAAAACAAAAACTGACGCCAAAGGATAAGTCACATTACTGCTAATGATTACTTCGGAGAAGGTGTCATTGAAGTTGTATATACGAGATATCTTTGCCGAACTGGCAACAGACAAAACACCTGGATTAAATCGTGCTAAATTTCCGTAGTTTTATGTGAGGCGATACGTCTCTCGCGCCCATTCATAGTCCAAACTCAGTGCATGCGGGGGACGCTGAAGAACGAAGCAGGAAAGGGACCAGGAATTTGATATTGTCTGTCATTGGTTCTTGATGCAACAGCAGAACTACGTCTAATATGCTTCGGCCTGTGAGAGATATTGTAAAAATTGTTCCTACACTGAAGAATAGCCAGAATCATTAATTCCCCAGACAAAGTGTGCACCAATTCCAATATAATTCCAATTTTGAACTGCGATCATATGAGCTTTATTTTTCGTTGTCCGTAGGATTTTGGTTTGGCTGCTAGTGCATGGGCTGTTTCTATGAAGCAATACAAAGGGTCGTAACATTGAACTCGCGAGAACATTCAGATCTGTTCTCGTAGCCGAAGATGCAAGACTCTGTCTGTGTCCTCAAGTAATTACAATATTCAAACGGCCCACATTCTCCCACATTGCTGAGATATACGAAGCACGACTTATCCAAACCGCACCCTATGCATCCTTTGGAATGTGCTGATGTGCATCTGTGGACCACAAGAAGTCAAAGTCGGACGTTTGGTAGAATTTGCATTCCTGCCTTTCCAGAGAGCATACCGTAACCATCATTGATGAATGCAGACTGACGGTCGTATATATGTTGAGGCTCTTCAATGCTCAACTACGCGAAGTTGAGAGTTAGTAAGCGCTATATATTCATGAAAGCATATCCCATCTTATCCTTTTGACAGCATCAAGCGCAGCCAAGAGTCAGTCCTCTTTGACGTTTATTTTGGCGGGGTTATGTTTTTTTAAACAGTAGCTAGGGCGGAAGGGTAGCTAGTAGGTATTCGAGGTAGTTAATCAATCTATTAGTGTTGCTAGCGATGATTAGGTAGGTACCGGCAGTCAATATAAGATTACCTGTACTAAGGAGGTAGTCAATCCACTAATAGGCGTACTAATTTCTAAAGATACGCTCAATTTACTACAGACTACTCGAGCAATAAGTGTGGTAATATGAATATATATGTATATATAAATACATATATGAACATAAACAAAAATATACCTATATAAACAAACATTTATCTATTCGAGTATCCTACATTGAACAATTAGAAATCTCGAACAACAGAAGCCAAAGCTAGAGTTCCTCGACCTTTACCTACTTACCTGGGTTTCTCGATCAGAAGAGTGTCAAATTCCTATGATATCAACGAGTGTTGAGGATATATGTACGAAAACATACACAATAAGTTTATCATCATTATTATTATTAAACGTGAATTAAATCAATGAACATCTATCTCCCTAATCATGATTGATTATCTGTACCATTATTATTGTTGTTATTGTGGTTGCACGGAATCCCGTCGCATTTGGTCCCGGTTACTCGTAACAGCAACCACATGGGTATGGGTATTTCGTAGATTCCCGAGTACTGCCTTTACATACCTACCTAAGAACTTTAAATCCCTCCAACAACAGAATTGACAACAGAGTCATTACAATACAAGTGAAAATACCGCATGGTACCCGGATATAACAGCCACACATAGCCAGTTGATTGCCACCCGCATCTTTCATCTACAAAATGTCGTTTGGAGGGGATATCGGACTCGACACAACATCGTCGTCCAATGCTGCTGGCAATGGCGGGAACCAGGGCGAGACAATCGGGAGACCTGCCACTCCGCAAGACGCAACCGCAAAAGCAGTTCACGATGTTACAAGCTCGGAGGTGAGTGACTTGTCTAAGGTTCTTCCCTTTGCTAAAGGAAAGCTAAACGTGTCCATGGCGTTAGATTGGAATATCAACCTTATTAACTCGACTGAAACAAAGTATTGCTTCCGCAAAGGTATTTTCTCAATTCTCAATGCCTGCTTAAATATAAAGTTGACTCTGCGGAATAGGAATTCGCACTTTTTCTGAAGAAAAGGTCCATTATGGAAGAGGAACATTCGAACGGGTTAAAAAAGCTGTGTAAGGCAACTGGAGATAATATTCGCAGACCAGAGCATCGACACGGATCGTTTCTACAGTCATACGAAGAGGTCCTGATTATACACGAGCGAATGGCCGAGAATGGGGCTCAATTTGGCGTGTCTCTACATCAGATGCATGATGATCTTATTGAAATGGCTTTGAATATAGAGAAGGGCAGAAAGCATTGGAAGAATACTGGGTTGGCAGCAGAACAACGTGCTGCCGATACCGAAGCTGCCATGAAGAAGTCCAAGGCGAAGTACGACTCTCTGGCAGACGAGTACGACAGAGCCCGCACTGGAGACAGGCAATCGGGAAAGATATTTGGCCTAAAAGGCCCCAAATCGGCAGCGCAACATGAAGAAGACCTTCTCCGTAAAGTCCAGGCTGCCGATGCAGATTATGCGTCCAAGGTACAGGCTGCGCAAAGTCAACGAACTGAGCTCTGGTCGAAATCAAGACCCGAGGCTGTGAAAGCTCTAGAAGATCTCATTCAGGAATGCGACTCTGCATTGACATTGCAGATGCAGAAATTTGGTAAGGCACGAGAGCTCAGCTATACTACACATAATACTAATTGTGTTGAACAGCGTCCTTTAACGAAAAGCTACTTCTAAGCAATGGCCTGAATATAAGCCCCATCAAAGGAAAAGAGCAAGGCACATCAAATCATAGTCTCCGTGAAGTTGTTCATGCAATTGATAATGTTAAAGACCTGAGCAACTACATCAGTAGCTTCGCTGGTAACATGCAATCCCGGATAACGGAAATCAAATATGAGCGTAATCCGGTTAGCTCTGAAGATTTCTAATTTTATTGATTTAGGCCTGGCTAATGTTAATATAGGTTTTGCAACCTGCACCGAATATCGCTCAGCGACAATCAGACCCCAACGCTCTTCAAGCTCGTCAAGGTCCCGTAATACCACCACAGCCATCTCACCAGGTTCATATGAGCCAACCTTTCAATCAAAGCAGTCCCCCAACTCACCAGCGCGAAAGAAGCTTCAGTCATGGCCCATCCCTTTCGCAACACATCGTTGCACCTATTACATCACCCACTAACCCAGTGTCTACCTCTCCCGAGTTCACTACCTGGTCACCTCGTGCAGATGGACCCCCCCAGATATCAACCTTGCCATTCCAGCCACAACCTCAAAATGAGACAATAGTACAACTAACACCGCAAAATCCTGCAACACATGTACCGGTGTCCCATGGCCCATCCTCGGCACCACTATTCGGACCAGGATTGTCTCAAACTCCAGGCAACAACACTCATCTAGCACCTTTGAAACCAGTGTTTGGTCTCAGCCTCGAGGAGCTCTTTGAGAGAGATGGCTCTGCTGTTCCAATGATTGTCTACCAGTGTATCCAAGCAGTTGACCTCTTTGGACTCGAGGTTGAAGGGATATACCGGTTATCTGGCACCGCGTCTCATATAATGAAGATCAAGGCAATGTTCGATAACGGCAAGTTGGGCAATTCGATTGGTTGTTTGAGGCAATTTCGCTAACAATCCGCAGACGCATCTAAGGTGGACTTCCGTAACCCGGAAAGCTTTTTTCACGATGTAAATAGTGTGGCTGGTCTTCTAAAGCAGTTTTTTCGCGAACTCCCAGACCCTTTATTGACTATTGAGCAATTCCCTGCATTTATTGAGGCCGCAAGTAGGTCATCTTTTAAATCTACGCATTTGACTGTTTCCCTACTGATATAAGCACAGAGCATGATGATGAAATAGTCCGTCGCGACTCTCTACATGCCATAATCAATGGCCTTCCTGATCCTAATTACGCTACCCTTCGGGCCTTAACTTTACATTTGAATAGAGTACAGGAGAGTTCGGCATCTAACAGGATGACTGCAAGCAACTTGGCCATAGTCTTTGGCCCTACACTCATGGGCTCCAATTCGGGACCGAACATGCATGACGCTGGGTGGCAGGTTCGTGTCGTTGACACAATTTTGAAAAACACTTATCAGATATTTGACGACGACTGAGGCGTAGAAGACGATGGCCGATTGATTTAAGGAGTCCTTAACGAGATACCATAGCCCCTCACATTTTGAGCCTGCCTTTGGAACATAAACAAGGCCAGGGAACCTTTAGTATCAAGTCTCTATGTACCGACAAAACATTATAAAGTGCATGCCACTGTATTTTAAATGCTATTTTTGTATGGCACGGGCCCATTAACGAGTATTTACGGCCTATCAAAGCGAGTTTACGTCAGGGGGTGGTCTGCATCACGATCATTTTCGTATGGTCATGTGCTCAGCTCTGACGCCAATATCAGTACAATGGTTGAATCAAAGGGTATTAAGGTTTCTATGCTCGCTGATTTTGGATTATAGAAATATCATGCAGGGCGTGATCGTTCAGGTCACCGAAGACATATCTTGAAAACAGTGAAGGGTAATTCTAATTGAATACATTATTGACATAAAATAAGCTGCTCATGTGTCTACCATGAGGTATAATCGAGGGTGATTTGTGATAAAATTATAAACAGAGCCGACCCTCAGTTGACTCCTTTCCTACTCGCAAACAGTGTCAAACTGAGACTCGTGTCATTCTCTCCCATGTTAGCACTTGGTTCTCCTAGCATCTCCCAGCGTTTCATTGTGAAAGGAAATGACTGGCGGCACGATTCCTTTGTGTGATCTGTGTTTGTATTACTGCTATTCCTTCCAGCAGCTGTAGCTTTTGAGCCGGATTGATAAATGTGCAGCCAGTCAGATGGCGGCGCTATGATACTGTAAATATAGCTAGTGATTGGGTTCGAGGCTGTATCCCGGAAGTTTCGACTGCATTGCTGACGAATGTCGTCAGGGAGGACATCCACCATATTTAGAATAAGGTCAAAACACTGCTGTAGTGGTAGATGTTGGGTTTTTGTGTTAGCTCTGAAACGATATAAATCCAAAAAAATTGCTGTCAAAAATAGAATTGCTCTTCCCCGATGTTCATTTCCGACTTTCGATGGCTCTAGTGCTACTGTTTGAGAGGTTGCGAAAGATAATAGTAATGGTAGCCACTTCGTAAGGTATATAATCTTGCAACCGTTTGGCTGTGCGCTGGCAAAACATTGCGAGGCGTTGCTCAATAAAGTCACAATTTCCGGAAAGCATCTTTGCGAATTATGTGAGGTGTTGACTTTCTCGGTATATATCTTGTCTATTGTCAAATCGAGTATAGCCATCAAATTTTCTGCTTTCGACAATTGGTGCTCTTCTTCTAAGATATCATAATAGCCCGATGCTTTGGCAGCATGAAAGAGCCGAAGCAATTGGTTTTCAGCCCCTCGTCGTAAATGATTCACGGCGGTCAGATCTAATGATGGTACAATGCACGCCCATGTCGTACCTCCCGCCATTATAGCAGACTCAACGGCACGATCAAGGTCGTCGAGCTGAGGAGGGACCATGTTCCGTGGAGTGGCTTGGGGGACCTTTCCCGAGCGAAAGGTGGACGCTACCTTGAGTTTGCAAAATGGAAGATTAAGATAATTCGCAGACTTCAGTGCATCGCCCACTGAGATATTTGGAGCGTCTATTTGATACGTAGGCACAAGAAGCTTGTTGATCGAGGCGCCCAATAATTTTGAAGCTTCTTGGCTGGCAGTTCCTGACGACAAAGGGTGCACTATGATTTTGCCGATCATATCACCACCAACCAAGACCAGTGTCTGAAGTAAGTCATGCATGGCTGAGCTACCTAAGATGTTCAAAGTATGAAAGTGCATGTCGTGGACAGCTGCTGAGCACGCCTCGATTGCTGATCGAATAACAGTTAATGTTAATTCAGGGTTGTCAATTGGCATACGACTTTGCACAATCCGGAGGCGATATGCTTCGTCTGATGTCAAGATCTCCGGCAGGCCGAGTGGGGTCGCAATCAGGGCCAGTAGTTCCATAGATACTATCGTGCTCACATTCTGTGCTGAGTTGAGATCGTCCTTTTCATACTTCAAGCTGGCATTAACCAGATCTTTCATGGAAAGGCAGCCCAGTCCTATCATTGGGCCCCAAATTTTCACCATGCTGGGTCGATGTTCCGACTTCTGAATATAGGACAGCCAACTAGTCATCAATAAATCAAATGACTGAGGATTGAAATTTCTCAAGGTTGTCAACAATGATACACTCTTTCGTTGCTGCTCTGGTGACTTATCCAATGAGATCGATAAATGATGAGTTACTCTTTGGAAAAGCCTGTCCATGGTTCCTCGATCGATGCTTGTACCATTAGCAAGAAGCTTCTCGATTTCGTCTACGAACTCGGCCTCGTTGTTTTGTGATCCACCTGCCATATGATCTGATACCGGTGAACAAGCGTCGGCGACACATTTTCTGTCACTCAGAGCAAGTTGGCGAGCGAGTTGCGCGGTAAGTAGTTGGTGCTCGGGCATCCTGAATGAAAGGTCTAACAAGGACCCGAGAATAACTCGTGGCATAATGTCGCGATCATCTGCAAACGAGCGTGCACGATTAATAAGGGCATCAAACAGGTCCTTAATTGCTCCGATCCCAGCAAATATTTCGGCGTGCATGTTAAGTGTGTCGGCGCACGAAGAGATAGTTTGAGGATCAGCTGAGGCTGTGGCAATCTTTATCACTTCGGCGAGCATAGTGAAATCATCTACAAATTCCAGGAAGTCTCGCACCATGCCAAACGCAGCCGCCGTGAGTCCACAAGTATCATGAGCTGCGGGTGATGGATTTCCCCATTGATGAAATGGTTTGCTTGCCGGTAGCATCTGTACTTCAACTTCGCGAAGAAGCCACGACCCAATGTGGGATTTGCTTGAGCGATTGAGCGATTGGATATAATCTAAGCCCTTGAATTCCTGGTTTACTTGAGGAAATCGCCGTTCTGAGGTTATTGGCATCATTCGAAAGGCGTCACTGATATTAGAAATGCTAGCCGCTACTTTGCGATCCTCTGTTTCTATTGGATACTCGGCACGATAAAGTAAAGACCTGCGCAACCCAACCATTTCTTCGCTCAAGTTTTGGATTGGAAGTTCTGCAAGAAGCCTCGTTCCACATGGACCGCCTGGTGCCAGGTTGGAATGATCGTGTACACCACCACGGCTGATCAGCCACTGAAGATATGTCGGGATACAAAAGTCGTTCGATCTTGCTAGCTCGGAAACGAGGTGATAAAACGAAGCCTTATTACGCCCAATTTCGCAAGAATTGGAGTCAAGGAATGATAGTATGGCCGCTGTGGTATCTGCGCCCAGTCTTCTCCAAGCTCGTAGAATGCGAGCACCAATGAATACTTTCGCATGTCCAGGCCTATAACATGATGTCGACCAATCCAAAATTTCATGAACAAGAGCCGTCTTGTCATCATCAAGTTGCCAGCAGATATCTATGATCTCGGGTGTGAAAAGAGTAAAAAGTGACTTGTCTAGTATATTGAAAAGGCGTTGTTGAGGAGGATGCTGGGCTTCAGGAGCTAAAGTAGTGAGTCGCATATTGCGGCGATTAATCTCATTCCAAACAGACATAGGAAGCCCATCTGAGTAGCTGAGGTAAGCCTGTAGGACTTCTCTATGCTTGGACCAAATTTCAGGAGAAACAAAGTTGTCCGGATTCGAAGTCATCAATTTAGTTAGAAGTATGCGCAAACGACCAATCAAGGGTCCCAGGATATCAGAATCTGGATGTTTGATTGTCTTGGGAGAAATACTGTTAGCTGTGTGAGGGAGGAATTGAATGATGATGCCATACCTCCGAAAACCGAATCAACAAAACAGTTGTGAATCGTCGCCCGAACCTCCGATACTTCAAAATATCTTCCCAATACATTTGGGCAATCAATAGCCACATTGGCAATTTTGCTTGAGAAGTCGTTTCTAGGGAAGACAATATCCAATCTATGTAATGCTCGCGATCCAGAAGGCATTCGGCATGAAAATGAGCTGCCAAACGAATCCTATCATGCTTGTAAGTGAATGCTCAAGGACAGAAGAGAGCAATACTTACGCATAATAGATCTTGCGACGAAAGTCCTTTTCTCCGCACGACCCAATAATATTTTCCAACACTTGTTCAACAGAAACTGTGAAATCTCGCACCCATTTCGCTTCTCCTCCCATAGCGAAGGCACCACCTGCACCTTTTCTCTTGAATGACCGCAGTTCATTTGCACCAACACATTTGGCTAACCAGACAGCTCGCTCGATGGGGATGTTTTTATTGAGAGCGTGTTCCAGGAGCACTTTACCCCTAATTCCGTGAGGAATCGACCGACTAAGGCGACGGAGTGATATGGTCGGGTTAGCTAGATCTTTGAGCCATATCTCTCTCTTTGTGTCTGTAACCGTTACACGTGGCGGAGGCTTGAAAGTTGAGTCGGCTGTGATGTTTCCATGGGCTCTTCGCTGAGCTAGAACGCTTGTAAATAACGAAGATAACGTTTGCAGACCGCTTTTGTGTTTTAAAGATGGGTATATGGAGGCCTTTGCGGAACCTGTCTCGTTCTGTGACATTTGCGACTTGTCGAAGAAGCCCTGGCGGATGACCGGTTCGGAGAATTGATCTTCTGCATGATTACCGTTCCACGGAAAGAAATCTGCATGACCTATTGAGAGGTTAAAAGGGATATCATGGCATTGTGATGTTGCCTAATCATGGCTGGACTTACCATTCGGTGAATAAGAAGGCGCGGCTAAAGGAACCTCTAAAACAAAAGGCTTTGGACGAGCATCTCTCTTTCCAGTAGGCCCAATCGATGGGCTCGGCCTGTCAAGAGAAGGGGGAGGATATTTCCCGGGCCTAACAGGAAAAGCAAACGGTTTCGCAGGTGTCTGGCTGTGATTTTGATCGGATGGTAAGATGGATTTTGAAGCTCTCATGCGAAGTACATCGGAATGAAGTTGCGGCCGACCGCGCGGAGGCAAAAACTGCCTATTTGGTGTTGAGTTTGAAGGAACCAAGCTTGATGCATCCGCCTGAGCAGAACTCCTCGGTTCATTTGAGATTTCCTGCTTCAAACGCGACCCTCCTGCTCTCGAGGTTTGCCCATAACGGGCCGATGTAGAATCCGGCACCTCAAGCGTCAAGTCTATGATCGCTTCATTGTGTCTTCGAGTTGGGGAAGTAGATGATAAGCTCCTCTGAGGAGAGGGCCTCGAGGTAGTATTTGGATTCAATGACCTTTGCGACTGTCGTTGGGCTTGTGACCCAATGAGGGGTTTTGTGGTCATGATTGCGCCATTCCGTGGCCGACGACTGCGACTTTAATGTAATCAGAATCCAATGATGAACAGACTGCGCAAGTGATATATGAGATATGCAAAATGTACAGAGAGATTGTACAACTATGTTTGACTTATCAGGACCCAAAAGTGATTGAATTGGGTTGAAAATCGCCGCAGGAGATTTAATGATTAGATGATGTGATAGGGTATTGGAACGTCGCACAGGCGCAGTTTCTCTCTTGGTAGAAGCTAAGGCTATTACCGTGTCAAAGCAACGATGGGTGTAAAAGTATCTTGTCGTGTTATATTGTATTATGTTTAATTATATCGTACACTCGAGGATGGCATATGTATTGTATGAATTAAGATACACAGTTGAGATGGATGGTCGGAAATAATGTGTTTGGATGAGGCGAGGTGGGTGTGAGCGGAACTTAGAAAGAGGCAGACAGATAGATAGGTAGGTACAGAGACCCAAAAAGTCAAAAAGTGATCGTGTACGGCCCGTGTTCGTAGTTCGTAGTTCGGTACCCCAGGTTGGTCGAGCCAATTCCACCCAGGACAGGTAAGATCTTACCCATGTGCATCCCTAGCTTCTAGCTTCACATGAAATTACAAACTTAGAGCACAGTCTCTCATACCATCTCGAACTCAAAATCTGTTAGACTTCATTCATCCATCAATTACATTGTGCAAATAGGCATTCAGATATTTTATACATTGTTCATCATATCAACCATACATACGATCATCCCGTTCAACAAACATGGCGGCCAGAAAGGACATGCGAAGAGGTGATCTCAGTATGTATTTATTGATTAATTTTTCTATTGCCAATTCATGCGATACATCTGATATATGTAGGTTATCTTGTATTAAAGTACTGACAGTCTCTCACCTCAAGTCATTCCCTATCAAGTTCCAGCTGCAAAGGAATCTCCCAGCGATTTCGGTGGCACGTTAGGTAGCACTCTGCCAATGGCAGCAATGTTCACTCGCAACAAGCTCATTGGATGGTACGTCAATACAATGAATAGGATTTATATCCATCTCTATGTCGAAGATGATGCAGGAGGATATATGCTGATTTATAAAAGGGCTTCGGTTCTTTTCGCTATTCAAAATTGGTTAGGCGAATCTCCAGAGACGAGAAAGACCTCCTCCCAACCGGCATACTTCTCGGTGGGAATGTCATGTAAGATATATTTGCTCTCTCACTTTCACATAAGCAACTCTTGCTAATCTTCTTGTGCTGCAGTTATGGCCCTCGTTATTGTAAGTTTATTCACAATTTCATCATGGAGGTACACTTGGCTAATTCGCGCTCCCCAGACTTATCTTCCAATGTTTCTCCCTCCACCTCCTACAGCTCCAGTAGCCCAATCGGCATAATGGTCGCAGATTACGAGTAAATCACAGAAACAGCTTATGTATGGACGATAATTGGTTACATGGATAGAAGCGCTCATGGGGTGGAGCTCCTTTCGAGAACTTATCACATATAGTGCGCATTCGCAGAACGGAGACAAGAATGGGAACGTTGATGTCTATAATGAATGGGGGTCAGACGAGGATAAAATAGTATGAATGGGCTTGAGAGGAAGTCTGGCATTGTAGTCAATGGTGACTTCTTCAAGTAGTAATCAACATATTGGTATTGGAGCAAAAGTTGAAGCATTGGTAGGTGGTAAAGAAGCAAAGTATATTATTTGCTTGTACATATAATCGAAATCGACTAATGCCAATCTATTTTCTTTTCGCAAGTGTGGGAGTGTTTGTAGGAGACCGATTGCATGAAGCTGCTGTGAAGTTGAATCGTTGTATATTTTGTGTGTTGTATAGGAAGGAGTAAAGGAAAGTGCATGATCTTACAATGTTCAACGGATACGCAGGTAGGTGGTAGTACAATAGAAATAATATATAGTCAAATTCTGGAATTTGATGATACTTTTATCTGATGGGGAATATCTAGATGCATACCTCGATACTCCGTACTATAAAGCTGACATGGTGATACGGTATCAACTATTCACCAAATAATATTTGGTTCTTCGTAGCTTCACAACTACGGGTGCTTATCTCTCTCTATCTACGTACCTCTACATACGTACCTAGTACTGTCTTTACGATAGCTCGAGGATGTACTTCATCCACTTGAGAAGACAATACCGAGTACGGCGATGCTGACTAATTACAGGACCCCTTATGAGAGTCAAAAGCGGCAGTGATCACTTAGCAATTATTTATTATTTTGGAAAGAGTCATTGGAGAAAAAGAGTCATTTGGATGACTCTTTTTCACACTCAACTTGCCACTTTAACCGTATCTGTACAACACTTACCCAATTTAATCATTGAGCTTCGCCCCGCCTCCCTTGCCACAAATCACACAACACCCCCCCGTTTAATTTAAACAACAAAACCGACCGCCTTTCCTACATTACAACACTACATAACCCTTCCAAAACTACCAATATCTAAATCACCTCACCTCGAACTCGAACTCGAAATCAAATCCATTTACATCTCTTCACAAAGCCTATATCCTTTCCATCAACTTTATCAAATAGTATCTCAGTCCCACAGATACCAGGCACACTCGAGTTTATGTCCATCGAAAATCTCAAGACGATCGGTATGCGCCCTTCCTCTCCCCCCCTTTTACTCTCAGCTCTGGAGAAGTAGACATCACGAGAAGACTCCCGCGCATTTATCTTCATCCACATACCGACTACAACTGATGATTCCCAAAATCATCTTTAATCGCCCTTGGTGCTTTGACTAACCATTTCTTATAGACTCCTTCGCTGAAGCCGATGCCGCCGGAGATCCAGGACCAGACCAAGGCTCAGGGGAGACAAAGTCGTCGTTGAACGCGAACGGTTCCTCCCCTATCGCAACATCCAAGCCAGCTAAGTCCGCAAAGGCTGCTCCTGGTGGAACTCAAATTGAGAACTTGAAAGTCTTTGGTGAGGAAATGAATCTATTTTATCGTGGCACATTTTCACTGTCGATTGTTGATGGAATCAATCACATCTCAGCTTGGCTTGTTTGCTCGTTACATGACTTCTTTTGGTATAAGTTCTAACAATGGCGCGAATCTAGATCCTTTCGCCGAAGCCGACGAAGAACCTGGAGACCAAAAGGCCGCAGAATATATCCATATTCGTATCCAACGTATGTCAAGCTCATTTCACACCCCTTGAAACCAGGTCAAAAGGATCAAGGGAAGCTTGCGTATTAATCACTGACAACAATAATTACAGAGCGTAATGGACGTAAAACTTTGACCACCGTTCAAGGACTTCCAAAGAAATTTGACCAGAAGAAGATTCTTAAGGTAATCAAGAAGAAGTTCGGTAAGTCTCATCATACAAGATAAACGGTGAGATATCAGGTACTAACGTCGCATTCAACAGCTTGCAATGGCACCATTTTCAACGATGTTATCATGGGTGACGTGATCCAGCTTCAAGGAGACCAGCGCAAAGATGTGCAAGATTTCCTCACTGGTAAAGATGGCTTAGAGCTTGATGCCAAGACCATCAAGGTAAGATAATAACGCACACGACTTGTCATATCCCTTCTAATCAAATTCTTCTTTAGGTCCACGGTTTTTAAAATCGTCAGTCACACGTTACGAGCCATCGCAGCTTTGTAAGCTCCCATCACCATAGGTGGTTGCCTGCATGCTCAATACATACTATTGCTGCGAGAGACTCTATAAACATGGCGAAATATTCCCAATCATCCCCCGCATTCAACACAGGAATCGCTGGGCGGTAATAAGGGAGGGCTTTGTATATGAATGTTCCAACTTTGCTATTTTTATTATAGCGGGGTCTTCATTCTCTTTCTTTTCACGCTATTCAGATCAGAATGCTCAGCGCACCTGACTGTAAATTTTATCCGATATGCCTAACTGGCATAGTGAAGATATCAATTCATAAAGGCATATGGGCCCATTATAGTCTCCTTTCTTCATTTGAGTTGCTTGCCTGTGAATAGTGTCTATTATATCTATTTAATGTCTTATACTATTCTATCAAGTTCAACCCTATCTTGACATATCCCCAGATCTCTTCCATGTGCAGAATCAAGGGTAGCGGCGGAAGGTCCGTCCTTGAAAGGTACAACTGAGACAATAAACTGACTATGCTAATGAAACTTGCAATTGAAAAGACGGAAATTGATAAGGACGTCTCCTTCCGTATCGCAAGTCGTGGATGAGTCAAGTGGTAGAGAAATGTTAGTGTCTGTATCATGGTCAGAAAACGCGGAAGGGTATCAAGTGATGGCACGTACACTAGCTATACAAATCCAAGCAGGAAGAAGTAAGTGTGGATCTCCTGAACCTCCTGATAAATATAGTATCCACGATGTGGTGTATGCATTTATCAAGTTGATGGTGAGCAGACGGACAATCGTTGCTAGGTGACATTCAGTCGAGGCTTTCTATTGTGTTTATGAAAGTACCCATACCTTGAGGAGTGTAGTTGAGTAACCTGATATGATACATATTTAGTTATTTGATATGTTCTAGCTTCGGGTCGTGACTTTAAAGAATGAGCGGTGTTGGAAGATTTTACGTACCATCTAGACATTAAGCAGTCCGTAAAGAAGAAGGCAAGATAAGCGGATGAGAAACACTTTCGAGCGAATTAGCATTTGTTTTACTTCGGCATACAATATCTTCTGTCACAGGTTGGGAGGTTTTCGAGTTGTCTTGAGAAAATTGTTCATACCCACTGATATCAAAAGTTAGCACTGAAACGACAACGGCACCGTATCTTTCTTTCCGCAAGATAGAAGATTTGCTCACCAGAACAGCCAAAAAGACTTCAATAACCCTAAATCTCTTTTCGATATTCCACTTTGCTTCTACAGCATTCATTTCATCCCACAGCAACTCTCTCATAAAAGTCAACGCACATCGTAACCCCCACCAGATCGTCGGAGCGACACTAAGCAATCGACAAAAAAGGAGCGGGAAATGCCAAACTCTAGCTACGCCAAGAAGTACTGCGACACGAGGATGTAGGACGGAAGTTTTGCCTTCTGGGTCGGCGGGGTTCAGGTTCGGTTTGTAGGGAGGAGTAGATATGGTGGTAGGTGGGATTTCAGAGGGGGACGCAGGAAAAGGGGCTTGGTGCGAACGACGCCGAATAGAAGCCAGAAGGAGGGGTGTTTACGGCATATGCTGCCGCTTTGCAATAGCTGGGAATGCAAGATGTACTTGGGTGAGGGGTTTCCTACTGGAATATTATGTTAGTGGATGAGACAAGTTGTACGCAGCTAGTTTGGGCAAAACAAATCTAAATTTCGTACTCCAAAAACGATTGGGACAAATAGTAGCAATTAGCAGAATCGCCTAAATTGGTTTCAAAATCAATGGTAGTTGGAAGTATAGGTACCCAAGTAATTTCTTCCAAGAAAGTGTTACGAGCAAGCAAGGCCATCCTATTTCTTGTCTTGTTCAGCCTTGTCGATTTGTCTTCCCAAGACGCACAGCCACATTCAGCCACCAAGGTTATCGGAATATTCTCTTTTTATCAAAAAAGTTACAGCGTTTTGATGGAATGAGGGGTGCAATCTTTACGAGAAACCTCCCACGCAGCTTTCTGCTTTTTGTCTCTCCCCCTTTGAATTGATACGGCTTCGATGGCTCAAGTTCTCCGCAGACATGTCTTCCCTACCCCTCGGAGTCCTTTCTCCCTCTCCAACCCTCGATATTTCTCCATCATAACCCCCCGACAAGCATCTCCCGCCAATCCTGCACAGCACCCCGATCGTAGAATGCGCATGCAAGCTATGGGGGGGACGCGAATGGCAACCGACGTTGGCCTCCTACCCAGTACGTCCGTCTCAATTGACTCCTGTATCTCCTGAACGCCCGAGCTAATGAAATCACAGATACCTTTATAGCAGCTAGCAGCCCTTCTCTGTTCAAACACCCCAAAGGACTTTTGAGATTCCAATGGAAGAGATTCAAGACCCGATTTTGGGACACCGTCGCCACCGTTGCATTTAAATGGATGTCTCCCAAAACTGGGCGTGTACGAAGAAAGGTCCAACTGAAGCGCGGTTCGATAGTCCCCGCAGCCGAAGCTCTGTATAGGGAAATGTACCAAAATTTCGCTGCTGGAGACATTGGGCGCTTGCGTAGAATGTGCGCCGATGGACTTTTCGAGAGTTTTGCCCAGCGCATAGCTTCGAGGCCTCGGGGGCAAAAGGTCACATGGAACCTTGTAAAGATGAACCGAAGACCTAAGATAATGTCGACCAAGGCCGTCATGATACCCGGAGGCGATGGCAATGTGATACGACAAGCAGTGGTTAGGGTTTCAAGTAGACAAAAGATGACATTGAAGGATACTAGAGGAAAAGAGCTGCCGGGAAGCAGTGAGAAGGATATCGTAGAGTATGTGGTTGTGCAGAAGATTTATAGAAACTGGCAAGATCCAGAATGGCAGGTCTGGGGTACAACGAGGGGGACTACATTGAAGGATCTAGATGAGTGGGAGAAGATGGCCTAGGAGTGATGGATGGCGATTTGGAGCTGTACAATATGCATCTGTCTCAGTGTAAAATATTGGTGGGGGTTAGCTACTTGTATTGTACATAAATCCCCCCTTTCAGAGTTCTCAAAAGCGACTGGAACACTTGAAATCTCACTAGGGGTGAGTGAGTATGACATATCATGGCTCTCCGCTGAGGTCACTTGGAGGGGCGTAAAAGTTACCTGGAGCTAAGCGTATCGCTCTTATAAAAGAAGTTGTCACAAGGAACTCGAGTACAATTAAGACATCAGTTCTCTATGGAAATAAGGCGCAGACAGCTGTGAGTCCGGGACGGATGTGAAATTACTCTAGTAACATCAGTGATCTATCCAGTGGTTTCTATCTCCCAGGATAAACGCTTCATAATTTTCTCCGCCTCTCTCCCCGATGCACACCCGTCATTCGTCCTCTCACAACATCCACACATCCTCCTTCTCAACACCTACCCACCGTTTCTCCGTTCTCTCGGTCTGAAATCGTCGTTTACCTCCAAAAACTTCCATAGCCTTTCAGCCATTCACCCCCCAGGTATCACGCCCTCTCCGCTAGTGACATGATTCTTTTCTATTCCGCGGCCCAGATTGTTACATCTTTAATCTAATACTACAACATGCTGTAAGCGACTGTTCTGTTCAGCACTTGGATTTGCTAATGGACTTATGGCCTCGGGGAATCAATAGCTTTCTGTGTGATCCTGCCTATAATTGCCCTAATAATCTTTCAATAAGTGGCACGGGTGAGGAGTACATAGCCTAGTCGTCTGTCTAGAGACCAACTTGCGCAGACTATGCTAGAAGTCACACAACAGTAAGCCGTAATTGTATTGCCTTCATTTGTATGCAAACTCAAGGCATTGTAATGAACACTAACTTACATTCTGTGGCATCGCTTGTCTAATATTGCATCATCATGTATTTATTACTGATCATTTTTTCATTCACATCATCACTACAATTTCGAGCTACGTTCACAATGGTAATACTTTTATTTCACTCTACCTAAGCTAAGTTGTAGCTGATTGATGGTACATGGTTTGTTCAAATCGAAAAGACTCTATCCTATGTCTATCTTGTCCAAAGGAGCAAGAGAATCAATAGGGAGATGGTCACCATATAAATGGCGGACCAGGAGCCACAATGCTCTTTCATGATTGACTAGTAGACAAGAATCCTTCACAACAGTAGATGAAGCCAAATCCCTGCAAAGATGAAGAAATACCGTAAAACTCCGTGAAATAGTAGTCGTAAACATCAAGACGCAACCAGGTTGCCACCGGAGGTTATGTCATAAAACCGAGAAAGTAAGAAAAAAAAACATGCTGCCCAAATATCATGAAGATGAACGAGTACCACCGTGGCAGTAACTGCGAATGATAATTCTGGTAGAGGGGTTTTGTTAATAGTGGGAATATTACTCAGCAACCGCGGCATGACCACTTGGAGTGGGAGTTGCTGAGCGATCATCATGAGCCTTGTTACCAACATTAACAGGTGAATACGGGTAGTATGCTTGTTGAGACGAAGCCAACTGATCAGCTGGTGGGCTTTGCATACCCCAGTATGGAGCTGGTGCATATTGCTGGTATGGAGCATAACTGCAGTATGGTGACGGAGCAGCGGGGCTGCCGGTCAAGTCAGTTGCCACTGCTGGGTTTCGCATGCCATATCCAGGACTAGCAGGATAGCCTGGGTAGTATGCTGGTGCTGGCGAGTACGATGTAGCACTACTGTAGTAATGGCCTTGACCATCAGTGAAGACAGTTGAGGGAGCAGCATAATCATAGTACGGACTATAAGCAGTGTAACCATAAGGTGAAGCATAAGCCATTGGAGACATCTGAGCAGATGGGGAGACTTGTTGCTCTACATGTCGATCAACACGAGGAGACTGGAATGATCGGGTGGAAGACAAAGGCTGCGATCTGCAGGATCTACCTCTGCTACCACCATTCTCAGAGTCCTTTTGAGCAACTCGTAGAGACTTTCCGCCGAAACTAAAACCGTTCTATGGCAATGTTAGCTGAGTTTAAAAAAAGGTAAAAGACATCTCTTGCTTACCTTTGCATTAACAGAATTTACAACTGCAATTGGCGACTTGAACTCGACAAAAGCGAAAGCAAACTTCTCTTCTGCTAAAGACGCTGCTGGTCAGTTTTTTAATATCCAGCAAAGAAGGGGGCAACTCACGTTTAAACTTAGATGCGTTCTCTCGTAGACTGATGTCTTGAATATCACCATAGTGCTCGAAGAGGCCACGAATTTGTTGCTCTGAAGTACCCAATGGAAGGTTGCCAACGAAAATCGAACGACGATCAACATCATATCTTGCTAAGTATGCCTTGGTAGCATCAACTTCTGCGGCAGGTGGTGACTGCTGAGCAGGTGCTGCAAGACCTGCAATGGGTTGAAGCTTGTAAAGATCATGGTTGCGGAAAGCCTAGGACCACTTTAGCATGAACACCAAGACTGTGATGCATAAAACTTGGACTTACAGATTGAGCATCTTGACCTTCATCGTACATTTCGAACTGAACGATGACGCCTTCGTTGAGGTTGAGTGCAGTACGCTCTACGTGAGAAGCAATGTAACACAGTTCAATCTTGCCAAAGCGCTTAAGAAGATCTCTGGCTTCACTTGGTGTGACGACTGGGCCATACTTGCGTTCAATGAAAAAGAGACCTGAAAAGAGTCAGTACGAACAACGTTATTGAGAACGACCAACTTACGGTGTGCCTTGGCCTTTTTGCAGCGACATGGACGGCCTTTGATCAAACGACCTCTACCTTCTTTGATAGCTCTCTCAGCATGTTCCTGCTTCTAGTAATAGTTAGATACAAAGAGAAGAACCACATCATGATAACAACTTACAGTGTATTGGCAAAATGCGAAAGGCATATGCTTGTTATCACGACGAATCTTGACGTAGACAGGACCATATTCGCGAAATACTTGAGTGACAGCCATTTGAAGAGAGTCTTCATTCTCGGATTGAAGAAGACTGCGAGGGGTTAGCATCAATCGCCTAGGAAAAGTGCGAAGTCAAAGGAAACACCAAAGAAAATAAGGCAGAAAACTTACTTTGCAACGAAAACACAGCAAGAAGGGGGGTAGACAGCTTGTGCATCCTCAGCCTTGACAACAGTGTATCCACTAAGTCTGTTACCTGCAGCTTCGTTTCCCTCAGAGACGTGCTCTTGGACATGAAAGGAGAGCTTGCGCTTGGTTTCACCATAGTTGGTGTCAGCAGTACTAGCGTGGTTTGGCTTGGACTTTGATGGTGACAACTCGGAACTGTTGCTTGAGCTTCTTGAGCGCCAAGGACCATGAATATCTCTCTGAGAATGTCTCGGAGCCTTGGGAGTATGCTGATCATGGTTGCGATACTTTGAACCATTCTTGCTTGGTGATTGAAATGGATCCTCAGCATTACTCTGAGAGCCATTGCGAACGAATGGTGGTGAGTAACTGGAAACATTAGTAGATGAAGAACAAGAAGGCATGTGAGTTTGTGGACTTACAGGTTGGAGTTTCTGGAACCACTGGTAGAATGGTGACCGGAAGATCTGACATTGTCTCCAGCATCACTATGATCATCAATGCTAAGATGAGCAACGTTGGCAAGAAGTGCTTCTTTGAGAAGTTGTTAGCAAGAGTGTGCAGATGACTAAACCAAGACGAGAGAGTTTTGAAGATGATGGAGAACAATGTCAGGATGGCAGATATAAGTGAAAACAAAGTATACAAACATAGCGTATACATGGTTCATATAATTCGGCAACCTTTTTGAGCAAAGACATGTTGGATGCACTCGTGATGGTGCGAATTGTGGTATGAAAGCATAAAGGGAAGGATGGTGTCTTGCAAGAGTGAAAAAATGCATGGTGCGATATTAAAGAAACATATTTGATGAATAGGGGAGAGAGTAGAAAAGGAGGCGAGAGGAGAGAAGAAACACGTACCATCATTGTCAGGAGTCAAAGGAATACCAGAATCACTGGCAGCAGAACTACCATATGTACTAGCAGGCGACGGCTCAATCTGAGAAGAAAGTGCAGAATGCGGACCAGAAGTATCGTAACTTGAACCGGAGGTAGATGAGGTTGAGTGCATACCAAGGGCATGGCCACCACCAGTTGAGGAGGGAGTAGCAGGCGGCATGATTAGATGGAGCTTGAATGCTGAGAAGAAGAAAGTGTAGGAATTATGAATTGAAAAGTAAAAGTATGATAAGCGTTGTGCAGATGTAGCTTAACAACTGTGCTCTGTTATGGTCAACAGGCCGGATGGAAATTGTACAGAAATCGGCGAAAGGGGAAGGAGAAAAGAGTAAAGGACGAAAGAAGCTTGTCGGAAAGAAGAAGAGATGAAGAGATTGTATGGAAAGAGTCGAGATGGAGGAGAAAACAAGAGAAGAGGGGGGAAACAATGGTATATGTGGAAAAAGTGTGTTGTTTTTGGGAAGAGGAAAGTATCAACAGATTCACATTTGAAGCCTTATTTATATTGGATTTCTAGAAGGTGCGATGGTTTACAATTAAGCGGATACAAGCACCCGGACAGATCAATCATGGATATAACGGCCCGAGTTGGGATGGAAGGAAAGAGTGAGAAGGATGAAAAGGGCGAAAAAGGCGAAACGGGAATGACACGGAAATATAGCTCCAAGAGAATCCTTGAAAGGGGCAGGAACGATCAGCCGGGAATTAATATAGGTGAGGAGAGAGTGAGGAGTGAGGAGTGAGGAGTGAGGAGTGAGGAGTGAGGAGTGAGGAGTGAGGAGTGAGGAGTGAG
>PQXJ01000567.1:0-20916 GCA_004786225.1 Botryotinia narcissicola | reverse complement strand
CGTTTGGGGAACCGCGACGCAAGCGAGGATCTAAAGAATCTAAGGAATTTCCACATCTACCCCGGAACAGATAATGTTATCATCACGAAGTATGGCCAATTAATTTAAATGTTTCATGCAATTCAAATTCAATTGACCAGAACCTTGAAGGTTTGTCAATATTTCACAGTCAATTTTTCATAGTTCAAAACAGAGTCTTGGTATTATATCTATAATTGCTTCATGACGAACGATTGATCGTCAACACGTGACCTGCATGCACTTTCCAATCCAGGACAGGGATTCTTAGTGGTAAGTATACTCTTATACAGAAACGCTTTTCCATCTTTACCAGTTGGGTAATCCATCTGGTAGAACTGCTGCGGTACTAGATCTTGATGTGGATGACGGTAAGGCAACAAAAGTTTCAGTGTGAGTAGCTGAAGCGACACCCGGGCTTGAATAGTTACTGGCAACTCTTGCCTTTCCTTCCGCGATGTCGAGGTCAAGTAACGTTCGTCTGAAAAATTCCAAACTTGCCACTGGCTGGTAGTATGGTACTTCATGACCTTTTTGTGAAAGTCAGTAAGTGAATAAAGTGTTGATCGTGTATAAGTATAAGTAGATATGACGCACCTGCTTCATAGATTCTCAAGAAACTGAAGTTTCCATACTGTCTTACCTCTCCATACTCTGTTCCGTCGACAATAAATGGAGCATATCCTGCTGCCGCAAACTCAGCGCTGTGTGTATAGTTTGCGGCCAAGGAAATGGCTTCTCCTCCAAACCACTATTTGATCGTGTTAGTTTAGGTTCTTAGTTGTAACGAATTAACTATCTGGGCATAAACTTGCATTGCAAATATAATCTGCATCACCATAGAATAGTGATACTCTAACGTCGTTTGCAAGTAGGTATTCTAGATCTTCCAAGAAAGTGGGATAGACAAAATCTCTAGTCTGTTGGAATGTGTAGTAAACTTCATTGTTGGCGTCCTCGCTATAATTTAAGTTTACTCCCAGAGCATTTTGTGTAGAGGCCAAGTTGAGGTAATCAAGAAAGTATGTTGGTGGAGTTGGATCATCTGAAAATTTGGTTAGCTCAAATTCATGTCAATGTAATCTTTGAATCGTATGGAGAAGAAATTGAGGAGTGTATCAAAATGAGCAAACGAACCATATGGATGTCTGATGTCGTAGGCTCCCCGCCCCCCATATTTATATAAGACACCTTCCACTGCGTCTCTGCAGAGGTTCTCGGCTTCAGTGCAAATCGCTTGCTCTGCAGCCGTTGTCAAATTTGTTGCTCTGCAAAACCCGATCTGGTCAAGGCAGCCATTGCCCATATTCAAAGCAAACTTCGCAAAGTTGTAGACTATTGTAGTCAGTATAGTGAACGAATATTTGGTAGTAGTTCAAGTACCTGTGTCGTTATAAGCCTTGATGCCATATGTGTTATTCACGGCAAATTCTGGATAGCTATCAGTTTACATGATTAGTAGATCTTCGATGCATATACAAACATTGGTGACCTGACTTACAATGGTGCTTGAATATATTCGTCGATAATTCCATTACCAACTCCAAGGGTTTTAAAGTCTAGTTGGATACCAGGAATAGTGCTGTTTGCAATTTCTTGGTTTCTGTCGTAGAAGTACTTGTAAAAAGCTGGACCATAGTGACCTCCGTAACTTTCTGTCCATAGATTGAATTCCTTTTTCGTGGTGAGGTTGACAGCTGGGTCGAGTTGGGGCAAGCCGCCAAGAAATCCTTGCCTGTGAAACATTAGGACGATGAAAATTTTACAACCGTTGTAGAAGGCTGAAGATAAGAGAGATAAGAGATCCCAAAAGTCGAAGCATGAGCAGCCAGTCTCTACGTCTTCAGCAGAGGAAAAGGTGTTTCTTACAGAACGTGCCAAGCAGCCACAGCCGACAAATCTGTCGTGTCGAGGGCTGTCGCATTGATGATAGGATATCTTCCTTGCGCTCTAGCAAATGAAGAATTTTCATAAACACCGGTGGCTGTTTCTGAAGTTAGTACGTCTTCATGAGCGATGCGCTGAGCTACTTACATGGATTCAAACTTCCTTCGCCTTCAGAGCCATACTAAAAGCCAACACCCAGAGGTTTGGAAAGAAACAGTAAGTTCGAATACTCGCTAAACGAATAAGGGTTCAATTCGGTAGTGAGGTTTGCTGTAACATTACAAGGCCCCAATTCTAGCAAAGTCAGCTAGATTCCAATGAGTGTTCCATAATGATACATGCCTTGGAAGAGACCGATCATAGAATCGGAACCTGGTCCACCATTAAGCCATAAAGTGACTGGTGCATTTGCGGGATCGTTTCGAGCTTCGAAAAACCAGAAGAAGGTGTGTGAGTTGCTAAGAAAGTTCAGCATCTAGGGAGCACAATACTTCAAATGTCAGGGTTCAAGAATAACGTACGCATCAAGGTCGATATATCCCGAGTAGGAGTTCACTCCAGGTGTTGTTTCACACACGCCTTCTTTTCCAGGCTCCTTGTAACGGATTGTTATGTTTTGAGGTGTAACCAGAGTCTTTACCCCAGTTGCATTTGCTGGGACGCCTCGGCCTACCAGACTAGCTTGCACATTCCTTTGGGTGATTTTGGCACCGTTCACATCGGTGAACAATGCCAATCCTGCCGTTATTGGGGAAATCATTGTTTTCACAAATGAGTATATTCAACAAGAGTGTCATAAACTTGCTCTTGTGTACAGTCTTGGGGGTATAGTCCTTATAGGTATGGGAAAACACTTTAACATCGTGAATCTTAACGTCCTTCCTGATGTGTTTTAGCTCTTTATCGCTATGCAAAACGCCTGCGTCAACTCCACTGAATGAGCAGTATTCTAACCTCGTCACATCTCAAGCAGTTGAATCGAGTTCGGAATACGAGGTATAGTAGCCGTCTCATCATATTGCAGATCGAGTGACGATAATGCTTCAAGGATAAATCTAGAAATCTTGCTGGAACTGCATTGCGTAGGATAGGGTTTGTAGATAAGACAAGTGAATACAAACTTTTTTCATTTTTTTTGGTAAACGCTACCTGGAACACAGGGAGAATTCGGCTCGGAAACCTATTCATTGGGCAATTATGTTGAACAAACTTGTTAGCCTTCGCTCAACCTGGTATAATGTTGTACACGATAAGAAGTGGTGCGGGGTTTATTGGCTGGGGTATCTAAATGCAATATTCGTGTATTTCTCATATCGGAGAAGCATCTTTGTTGGGAAATGCATCTCATACAGGGATAGAACTGGCGAAAACAGCGAAGAGTATCTCGTCATATCTTTTAAGGTCAAACCGATACCAAAAACCGATGACAAGTAATAAGAACTTATAAATCGACATCCGAGCTTCCTTCTATGGCTTAGTAGTTAAGTCTGACCGCCGATATAGAAAGTATCTAGATTTGAGATTGGCAAATGATGAGATATGCTTACAGTACATGTCTGGGAGGCTGGGTGATACTTAAAAAAAATCAATTTCCTGGTCATATCCAATCACATTTTAATCATTTTTTTTCCCGTTATGGCCTTACAAGCCCTTGAGTTCATAAAGTTGTCTATCAAAAGAACTAATGGCTTTTTGCTCTAGCTACATAAGCTGCCAATGGCAGTGATATCTCGAGAATTAATTCCATCTCAAGATGTTCGTCGCTCGTAAAATTCCCAATCCATCCCTCCCAGCATACCCCTTGGCCTGTGATGTGCCCTGCCCCGAGTAAACGAGAGAGCGTCATCTGCCTCTATCCGCAAAATCGATCGACAGGAGAAATGCAAATACCACCGAGAGAAAAAGAACTATCTAAGATGCTGCTGATTGATCGAAGGCCCTCTGGACATTATTGCGGTCGATTTACAAATCGTTGTCATCCTCATCTGGAAGTGGCATAGCGGCGGCGTCTTCCATCTCCTTGTGGTAAACCTTCAAGAGCTCCTCGTCGACTTGTGCAGTTGGTGGTGCCAATGCTGGTGCAGCAACGAATTCCTGATACATGTTAGTTACAATACTTTAAAAATTATGGGAATAGTTGTGTCCGTACCAAAGTTGGGTTACCAACGAGCTTGCGGGCCAACCACAAGAAAGGTTTCTCGAAGTTGTAGTTGGATTTGGCCGAAATATCGTAATATTGGAGGTTCTTCTTTCTGTGGAAGGTGATGGTCTTTGCCTTTACTTTACGTTCCTTGACATCGACCTTGTTTCCGGTAAGAACAATAGGAATGTTTTCGCAAACACGAACCAAGTCACCTATTCGGAAAATTAGTTTTCAAACGATTTCAACACGAGATTTCGAAGGAGCTCACGATGCCAGTTAGGAACGTTCTTGTATGTGATACGGGAAGTAACATCGAACATGATGATACCGCATTGGCCGTTAATGTAATATCCATCACGGAGACCTCCGAACTTTTCTTGTCCAGCAGTATCCCAGACGTCGAATTGAATGTTTCCCAAGTTCTGCAAGCGTTAGTAAACCTTGCCTCAGATCAAGGTGGGAAATTCGTAACGTACGGTAGTAAATCCAAGGGGGTGAACTTCGACACCGAGAGTGGCAATGTATTTCTTCTCGAACTCACCAGTCAAATGGCGCTTGACGAAGGTGGTCTGTTTGATGATTAGTCTATGATTCAAGACGCTACTACACAGCTATCGTTGGAATGAAGGCTCAAAATTCGCGACAATGATATCCAACTTGACAACTTGACAACGGCAGGAACAACATGATCATATGTAAGTTCGACTTGCTTACCTTTCCGGTTCCTCCATCACCAACAAGCACAAGCTTGAAGGTTGGTGTGGTTGGAGCATGAACATCCGCCATGATTTCTTAATGTTTTCGTTAGGTAGAAATTGAGTTAAACAGATCTCGCACAGGTCGATACTGATGATGAAGTGGTCAGCGCAAATGGAAATTTGTCGATGCGAAAATGAATTTGATGACTAGAAGAGTTGTAGAGGAGGAGGGGTACCTGTTATCGTTGAAAATTCGTCGTGGACGTGGTGGAGTATGATTTGGTCTCCAAGGATGTGAGAATGTTTTGATTGCTACAAGACCAAAACTTTAGAGAGAAGAAAGCGGTGGGCGAACTTTATGTAATCGAAAAATGGATTTTTTGGTGGTAGAAGTCACGTTATTATTCTGTCATTCATTGTATTCATTCACCTGTCAACCAAATTTCAAAATCTTGGAACCGTGGAATTAAGTGGAATGGAATTTTTGAATGCATGAATGCAGTTTGTGAATTATCACATTACATTGTTTTTTTTGGAAATTATCATTTGATTTTATCTGATTCGAAGCCTTTGGGCAGTATGGTGTGTACTTACGAGCCTACCTGCAGGTAGGTAAATGATATCAAAAGTATCATTTCTTTGTTCGGCTTTGTTTACTTGCACGCACAACTACCTACCAGGTATCAAGATAGTCACAAGTATATATTCTATCACAGTATCTTCCGGAAGCTACTGAGAAGCTACTGGTCAACTGCCTTAGTTATCAGATGTAAGATCATCTCGTCGTTTCTATACCAGGCTATCTAGCTTGACCTTGCTACACAGAAAGTGTTGCTGGTAACTACTAACATGTATTGAATTCAACGATTCCCAAATCAACCTTATGTGTTGGCATGGAAAAAATTGGGCCAAACTATTCCACCAGAACGCAAACGCCATGCAAACTCCTACGCTCGAATAGCATATCCCACAATGTGTCAATAGTAGTCAATTTTAATCTACAATGGCAGAATTTTACATCCCAATAGCCCTCTGCCTCCCCATTTTCTTCGTGGTGTCAAACTTAATTGTAGCTCTTGGCGTCCCAAATCTCTTGAAACCTTTACCATAACCTCGCGCTATTGTAAAAGTATAAATTAGTAAGATTTTCGAGCATCTAGTCATGATGTAGAACATACGCCCTCATTTCCTTGTACACATTCTCCCACCCTCTTCAAGCCATCATTATTCGCATGATTGACATAACCAAAATTTCTGATTGTATCACCAGCTTTTAGACCAGCTTCGTCCGCAGGGCTTCCCGCTGCAACACTTTTGACCTTTGCGAACGGTACATCCAAAGGTGCTGGCTCATCGAAAGAAGGTACGATTCTACTGGCCTGAACTTCGTCGACAGCGGGCTCCTCTGTGTTTGGGGTTTCGGCAAGTCTTGCAAAATGTTCGTGAATATGCTTCTCAATGACACTCATAAGAGCTTTGTGGTCGTTTTTGAGATAAATTATTTGTGATTTAGTAGTTCTAACTTGAGGGAAGAAATTAGCCAAGATCATACGTACTTTCAGGAAAGTAGAATGCTTACTTTGTGCAACATCTAAATCTGCTCTAGGGAAACCATCAGGAGTCAAGAGTCTTGTATTCATGTCCACGGCATGCTAATATATATTAGCAGAAGCTCCTATGATTTGAAGTATAACCTGCCGAGTCAAGAACACCACTCAGAGCTTTGATTTCAGCTTCTATATTGTCTTTCTTGGCCTGAAGTTGAGCAAATGTTAGGCCATTAGTTTGCATTCCATTTGCGGCTCCTGGTCCAGATGTAGGACCAGAGGGAATCGTAGGGGCATGTAGATTCTCCATGTTTAAAGGTAATCCCATCTCACGTTGTGCTGCTGCTTGTTATTCTTTAAGAAAGTGAGATCATTCATTCAGCCTTGTGGATTTTGTTAGACCAGGCTGCGTTGATAGACGCAATGCATTAAGCTTATGTAAAAAATAGCGGGGTATAAAAGTAGAGCTCCGACGATGACTAATCTCCCGTCCCACAATTCTGTATTCACTCCATTTGACCAACTTCAGTTCCTGATGAGCGTCTTCATGACGCTGTTGAACCACAAGTGTGATTCGGTCGTGTAAGTGTACTTGGACAGAACGGTATGAAGATGAATGCATAAGACATTTTCTTCCTTCCAAATGTGTTATATATCGATAAAATGCACTATGGACACCAAGTCGGCAATTTGCCAGTTGGGGTTTTCTTGTAATGAAGGGGAAATATTTGAGAAGTTTGCAATGCCAAAATTAAGTCACTGTACATTGGGGATGAAAAAAATGATTATCATAACAGTCTGGAGACACATCATATCTCTCCATGTCTCTCTTTACCCGTCATTCTTGCCCGTTCATTCAGCCATTGTATATAGGTGTTCCGCGCATCTCTAGGCCAAGAAGCCAAAAGAATAGCAATTCATCTTCCTATTATTGTGGAACTTGTACACCACCGAGAATTAGTGCTTTCCTCTAGCATGATAGTAAATGCCAATTTAAGAAACAAAGCAGTTATGGATTAGCAGCATCAGCTTGATGCCATGGAATACTATCTCAACGTCCACGTAGTGATATTGGCGGGGTAAAATTATTAGTATTCACGTAAATTTTGTGTCGTTACAAGGTGCGCATGTTCCTTTCCTCACAAGTACCCTCTTTACTCCCTGAATATATCTTCAGCTTTGTAGGGGATATGGAAAAGTTTATAGGCTTGTCTGATGAATGTACTAGTGGCTGGCGTGCGACTGTTGCATCGAAAGTTCTATAGAAAGAACGAGGAATTGGCATGGTGATTATAGAAAGATCGCGATAAAACTCCACGAAGAGATAGCTCTGTCGATTTCAAATCCTATTTGCTGTGTGTAAAACTTATTTGCAAGAGTCCATGCATGGTTCTAGGGAGCAGTGCGATTCTTAACTTCTGCATACATAACCTTGTCATGTTGGTATATGTGAATCAAAACGTTGCGACAACCCCCTGTGTAAACCGCATTGCGAAGCTTCCCCGCAGATACATACTCGGCGTTGTTATTTGCGACCCATAGAAAGAAACAATTGATGTATACGTTGATTCGTATGACCTAAGTGCCGTTTCATTCTTCAAGTTTAAGGAGATGCAAGGTAACGCGCACCGGGCGTCTTATTACCTATAGATCCCCCAATACCATTAAGTGGCTGCGAGCTAGCGAGTGAATCACTGTGATTGCCGATGACTGTCAGCATCGATGGCAAAATGTCACTGGGGCTGCGTTTCGAGAAACTCGTTGACAGTCTAAAGATATAGTTTGCGGATCAATCTAGCAGCGGTAGTCGAGAACTGTAATCGTTTTGATTTTGCCGATTTCAACTGTTTCTCGGGGGGATTTGGGTGTAGTTGACGACCTTTGTTAACTCCTCCGAAGTTTCTACCTCTTTTGGTTAGTAAGTCAAGACTTGAAAAAAACAGTCTGGAGTTCGGCAGGCGTCAACCCAAAAGATCAGGTGAATGGCTTTTATACAGTTAGACCAAGCTAGGGGACGATTTTGTATGACCATAGGTGGGTGTGCACACTCAAAGATCAAGATAGAGAGAGCAAGAGGGGGTTAGCTTTATTGTTTCAGAGAAGCTATTCTGTAATGATAAGTGAGGGATAGTTAAGTCCGAATATATTTACGTCGTCAAGATGCTAACTCCACTTTTCAAATACTCTACTTCATTACTTGAATAGAATAGATGACAAATTGCGAATAATATTTGCGGCAGTTATAGGCATATCTCTTGCTTGGGTTTCGATGTTGACTATACAAAACCTCATGATGAAGTGACACATAAGAATCTGTGTGGAACTATGACAACTTCCCTAACTAGTGCTTGTTAATTTTGCGACAAAACTGAACATGAAAGTTTATTAGTAGCAGGCAATTGTTTTTTTTTGTAATTTGATTCTAAATTTTGTTTTGTGTTGTATCACTCGGACGATGAGTTGTTTTGGTCAAGTTTTTTTTGCAGATTCAACTTACATTTTAACTTACCCCTTCGCGTATATTTACACCAGAACAAACACACCTCGAACCTTCCCAACTTGACTTATGCCCAAAGAGTTGCTCTTTCTATCCATTTCATTGTGGTATCAGAATTGATTTCTTCAGTTGATCTTCTTTTCCTTCACAGCTTTACATTGGCAACCCTTCTTGGTCCATTGGAACGATTTTGTATCTACATTTTTGCTCCACTTGCTCCCTTTGCTTTTGCTCCTTTTTGATTCAATCTTACTCCTCTCTTTCAAGAAATATTATGGAAACTTGTACCCAGGAGGATAAAGCTCTTGACGCATCAATCAAATCCGTTCCCGTTTTCAAAAAAGTTGATACCTTGGTCAAGAAAATCACACCTCTTCGCGAATCTACAAATATTGGGAAATCAAAGCACATTAAAGATAAATTTGGTGAGGAAGTTCCAGCTCTTGGACAGAAGTGGTGGTCAAATAGTACAGCTGATCCTTCCGCCAAAGGCGTTCACGAAGCAAGGCATTGTCCAGAAAATTGCATCACCTTTTACACCAGATATACCATTAACTACTACAACGAAGAAGGTGTACCAATTGAAAGTCCTATCGAGGATCCTATCGAAGAACCTGTCCGAGTAAAGAAGTTAATGTGGAACAGAGAAAGAACCTCTGAGCCCGCTGATACTGTTCATCTCGCCGACGATCTAGCGACCAATCCCCAAGAGCTTATCAAAATGGAACCAGATACCTTAAGTCACCCAAGACAATCCGACACTAACAATCAATTTGATGACAATTCTAATCTTGGTCCCCCACCTATCATAAATCAATTTGTAGATGAGTCTACTACAATGCAAGTCATCATCCACCAAGAGAAGCCTGCATCCAGTGGCAGCTTTGTCATTAATTCCGAAATCAGTCACTCAGCCTTCGAAAATGAACGTGCGGGAGAATCCTTCACTGCCATGCCGGTCTCTGGCGACCGGGAGAAGTCTGCCATTGATAACAGTTTCGGAAACAAAATCTCTAACACGATGCGAAATTTGGCTGCCAAAGGACTACAGGTGGTCAATGATTTAGATGAGAAATCTGCTGCTCGCGCTCAATTTTTCGATGACACAGACGATCAATATACAGATGATCACATTGCGGCGATTACTGCGACCAGGCGCCATGACAAGTCTTCAACGAGTAGCAGTCTGGGAAGCAGAGTCTCTAGCACCATGCGCAACCTGGCTGAAGTTGGATTACAAGTCATTCATGATCTAGATGAGAAAGCCGCTCGTCACGCTAGGTTCTCCTTGGATAGTCCAATACTAATGGAACCAGAGCCAGTAGTTACAAATCAAAGAAATCCCTTCGAAAAGTTTCTACACACTATCAAGCGACGAGGTGCACATAGAAAGACAACCAGCTGCGACATGCCTAGAAATCGGATTGAAGGAGGCTTGTTTGAATCACCCATCGTCTCGCAGAGACCTGGCCACAGAAAGTCCTTATCAGGCAGCTCCTATGGGTTTGTGAATAACATGAAGAGTGTTGGAACCAGTTTTGCAAGCTTCAGTATTGCACCACGTTCAAGAACGGGCATGTCTTCTCGCCATCAACGAACTGACTACAGCAGTAGAGCATCCTATGCTGTAAGTAATCTTCTTCCCGCCATCAGCTCATAGCAGTACACGACTAATATCATTCAATAGGGAAGAGCTTCTGAAGATAACGGAAATTGCTTATCACGGGCATTTATCTTCGATAAGGAGGTGATTAAGCGCATGGAACAACGTCAAGGCGTCATTGAGGAGATTCTATCCACCGAGAAAGTTTACCTCGATGATGTTCAAGCTCTCATACGTGTATGTTGCAATAGATCCATGCCACTTCACTCTTTTACTGATCCTTAACTAGGTTTTTGACGGTCTCCTAATCGCCATCCCTATTCTCTCGCAGAGCTTACGCAAGTCCATTGTCATTACTCTCAAGGACATCTGGAACCACAATAATCAGCTCTATAATTAACTCGTCACAGTTGTGGCCAATACAAATAAGTCTTCTGGGGTAGGAGTGGTTAATCCACCAAATCACCCGCCAGTGAAGGGACACAAGAGATGGCAAAGTCTAGGAGAAGCACCTGCTTCAAATCCTACCGAAAGCCGTGGTCGACACATTGGTGATCCGAAGGTTGCGGGAGAGATTGCAAAGGTCTTTTGTGGAAAGGTTCGGATATCATACCTTTCTTCATGGCACAAATAATAACACGTTATAAGCAGATCCCCGGATTGTTCTTGTATGAATCTTACGGAATCATGCATAGTGAGGTTATGAAGCAAATCCATACATCATATAGAACCACGGATGAATGGAAAGATTTCAATCAAGCAATCAGATCAACTGAGGAAATGATCATCTCTACTGATAATCGAGAGAATGGCTCCCGCAAATGAAGACACTTTGATGATTACTTCATTAAGGTAAGAGAAAATATTTCTTTTGAATTTGCGGAAGCTGACAGTGTTCAAAGCCTATCCATCGTATTGCTAGATATGAAGTTTTGTTTGGTCGTCTCTTAGAACAAACCCCAGTTTGTGATTGCCCGGAATCCTCAACCATGGTTGAGACTGCGCTTTTTCGACTCAAGGAAGTTCACAAGACAATGAACTCTGCTGCAGGTAATCATCAAAAGGCAACTGCTATGTCAAGAACATGGCTATTGCAAGATCGTCTACTTTTCACAAGCCAGGCAAGTCTTCGAATCTCAATGAATTGCCTTCTCCTGCTAACATTACCCAGCCGGAAAGTAGATCTCGTGATAAGGTCCGCATGCTTGAGCAGAACCATTTATGTGGTGTGCTTCATGCTTGTTGGCAGACACAAGACACTGTTGCAGGTTGTAACATCACCGGACAGTACCTCATAGCTCTCATGTATGAGAAATTCTTCGTTCTTGCTCAACCTTCTGGAACACAAGATGAAATTTATGCCATTCAAGCCTGTATTCCAATCAGTGAGCTTACTGTGGAGGATGTTGATAACGGTAAAGGTATTACCAAATTTTCTTGCTTTGTTTTTCCAAGCTCCATGGCTCTGTACATAGTTTCTAACACGAAATAGGCTTACAGTGTCACACGGCGCCCCATTCCTGGAAGATCGTATTTGAGCACATCTCTCAACTCTTCGAAATTATAGTCAGCGCATGCTCAGCAAAGGAAGAGTTGGAGTGGAAGAGCCGTTTGATCGATCGTTCTGGCAAACATTGCAATAGCATTGTTCAGCAAGAAATGACTGCATCATTATCACTTGATATCAAGCCTATGGGAACGGTCTATGGAAAGCCAGGTAGGTCTCAAATATTTCTGGATTTTCTGCTCTTTTGGCTAACCGATTCCATAACAGGTACTGTTGCTCGACGCAACTCTATCCACAGAGCAACAACAATGAAAGGTCAAACCACCATTCCTCGTAGCGTAATTGTTAGGAACACTAGTACCACAATCGAGCCTTCTCTTTCAAGCTCCGCTTCTCAGCTTTCGATTAACAGATCTCAATCCCTAGCCGGTCCTCATCGCCCTACAATCCTTGCTCCTTCTCGCACAGAGCGCGTCCGTCTCGAAACCCTTCTCGCCGACGCCTGGACCCGCGATATCATCCCTTACCCCGGCATGGGCTCCCGACCGCACAGAGAACACACAGTCAGAGCATCTGCAAGCTCCATGATGCGCAAGATTAGCCACGCAAGCATCTCCAGCATCACAAAGCGCTTGGGTAGTATTGCCAGTCTTCACAAGAGCGCAGAAGATCATACGGCCACCGAGCTGGACAGTCTCAGACCGATGGTTCTCAATCGTCAAGCTCGTCACAACTCCAGCGATAGTATGCCGTTGCCCGAAGACGAACACTCCATGTGCCACGATGCAAGTAGTGGAAGACAGGGTTCGCGACTTGCTGTGATTATTGATGAGAAGGAGGGTAGTACTGGTACCGGAGCTGCTCGTTCTACAACTGCCAGTCCAATCATGGCGCGTCTTGCAAGTTTCAGAAGCAAGAAGAGCTCGGGCTCGTTGGATGATTCGTTGAATTCTAAGCGCTCTTCTGCTTCTAAGTCTCCGTCGGGAAAGAGCTCGTTGGCTTTGCCAATTGTTACGCCTGCTCATGGAGAGGAGCTCAGAAAGGAGAATGTATTGCATTCATCGATGACGGTTGATGGTAGTAGTGGTGGAGAGGAAGTAGCTGGAGATTTATTGCAGGCGCAGCAGCGAAAGGGTAGAAATAGGGCCATGCTAATGGAGGGATTTAAGAATCTTTTCTGTTAGATTAATGAGGGGTAGCACAATGACTTGTATTAGGTAATTCATAGGATGCGTTTGTTTATAGGGAATTTTAAGGATTATTGTCGGCTTTGATGATGTGATTGTGAAGAAAATTTATGCGCGTTGAATAGTCTGGATTATAATACTTGGGACGGGGGGTAATGATTTGTTTGTTGCTCGATTTCAGTACTTACACAGTGCTCTGAGTTTAGAACAAGACCCGGAAAGATCTCCAGATATCGTGTTCCATTCTGGATTTAGGTGGTGCATTTATATTCTCTTTATATGTGAGATCATAGGATATCGTGATCTTCCAAATCATAAATATTGAGGTAATTCAAACTAGAAAGGTTGAGATGGTAGAACATAAAGTCGATTTCCGTTTAGTTCTATGAGATCAAACTTCACGAATATACATATATTGGCCCATATACCTACACGGACATGTTTATTAAAATAATTCTAGCTAATAAGAGTTTGGGCTGGCCTGCATAACTTTCAGATTCAAAATGAGGGATTGAAGTGATCTCCTCTCAGGGTATTGAACCTATTGAATAAATCAGATTATCCACACTCATTCATTAAGAGACTATCCACTGAAGTTACAAGATGGGTATGCGTAATTTTGCACAAGAATATAGATGAACTTTAACTGTATGCAATTTACTTTCTTTTTACTACACACGCAATCCTCACGAGATCGCTGATCCAAGCGAGATCACATTCGAAAACACCCGTCTATTGACTCAGAAATATTGAAAGTTTCCAAAAATATGCCGGCAAATTCTGGCGTCCAGTGACCTTCCACAATCTCACACCGGGGTCATCAGAGAACCTAGTGGATGGAAGTAGCCGCCCATCAGCCTAGATATATTATCATAGCCTCTTAAATTAACTTCATCTACCATATAAGATGTATAGAGGCAACGTCATTGATGAACAGAAGTACTTCAAGATGACTTGTGTGGATGCCGGCTGGGAGATATTGGTCCGCTCTATTACTCGCCAGAGCTTTCGTCCTTTCTGATCTTGCTCGCGACTTGTAGACTTCTTTGCTCTTTTAGAGTCAATGGCATCTCTGCTCTTGCATCTCAATGCACATCATTAATACCATAATTCACCAATATCTAATTTTCTAGCTTATCAGCGCTTGAATGACTGCGCGCTACTTGGCCAAGCCCTGGAGAGAACGATTATTATCGGAGATATTTGCAATGGTGAGACAAGTAACTTTTGCACAGAGGTAGTGACTGAAGAGAGTGCCGAAGTAATTAGACACTTACCTGATGCCGAGACGGAGGCACCTGAGGGGAACGTTTATATAATCCGAATTGTAAAAGACGATGGAAATGATACCCAGGAGAATGTGAAGGGGGAAAGAGGGAGAATTTGCATGCATATTCCATACCTCGGAATCGTTAATATTTTTCGTCAAGGTTCTATTGCTCGAGAGAAACTAAGAGTTCGGGCTTTCAAAGTTGAATCTATACGTAGGACATCAACACTTGCCTCGCCCAGTAACAATTGCCAAGATCTTTCCCACAAGATCAGATGTATTTCGAAACGCCCGCAACCATGGTCGGCGTAGATGACTAGGCTTTCCAAGGTGTCGACATGGCATTTTTTTATGGTCTGTTAAGAGGGATGGCAGGACTGGATAGTACATAAGGGTGGGCAAAAGTGATGAAAGTGATAGCTTTTGATATGATGTATAATGTGTCTGTCTACACTGCCCATGCGAATCCGATTTGTGAATGACCTGGGGAAGGTTACCAACGTTTGAAATACTGGCTTATGCAGTCTTACCTTTTGACGATGATGAATGAGAAAACCTCGATTCCAGTAACTGCTCATTGCCAATTGTCGAATAGTAAGCAGTTTCGAGGTAGTCTATAGTGCAGTAAGAGTATAGATAAATTTCAAACCATTTATCTCATATCTCTCCGTGTAGATCAATTATTGCACTAGCGACAATTGAAAATGATAACTTTGAAAACACTGAATCGACCGATCACTCTCACGCGAGGTCTCAATCGTAAATTTCAAATTTGGTTTTAAATCTATAAGTAAATGAAAAGTGCTTGGAACTCGTAAATTCAGATTACTAATGGATTATCTATAAATGATCGTATAACGAATTTGATGTACTACAACAATTATGTTCTATAGATCTATAGTGATGCTGACTTTACAATGTAGCTGATTGAAACACGGCATCATCTGCCGCTAACAGCATTTCGTAAAACACAATATCTTTGAAACCTGAGAGTTTCAAACCCAGTTCAGACAAGAACTATAAATTATACCAAGGGAGATTTTCGTCATGATTGTGACCTGTGGTGGCTTGTCTATGATGATTATTCAGAAAAAGTCACTTGAGTTGAAGCTTACGCAGTGCTAAGGCTGTGTAGAGCTCTTTGCATCGTACAGCATAGCATATACGAGGACATCAGAATAAGTATCTCTAATCATCAAATCCGAATCAAAGTTTTGAGGTGTGTATTTGTATGACAACGCTGGCCAAATCACCGACCAAGAATGTGATATGATGATAAACTCGACCAACACCTATCAAGAGACACAACAATCCAAATTTAAGCACGGAAGAAGCGCGCGCATGAGAGCAGCCGCCACCATAGTAATGGCGGCGTCCTTGCAGTAATGCATATATGACACTGCGAGATGAGGCATTTATATAGTTGGTTTCCATTGGCAGCTTCGTTTAACTTAGCTCTTTTAACTTTACCGAACATTCCGGATGGAACTTCTATCTAACCCCACTCAATTCAAACAGCAACATCCTCGTCGTCAAACTCAAAACAGAGTTTCCATACGATCGGTACGATTCCTAATTCACAACGTCAATACGCTCAATACGACGGATACGATACGATTGTGTGTACAAGATTTTGTCCGCACAAATACCACATCTGCATTTAAACTGGGGAACCCTCCATAAGGATTTTCGACAGAACAGGGTTAGTTTGTCATTCCAGGTCTCATTTTCCCCTTAAGACTTGGCTTTGACCTGATTGAGCTCAGCTTGCTTTTGTTTGGAATTACGACTGCGCCTTGCGGATGGAGGATTCGCATAAATATGCTTACTCCGCATATCACATACTCCTTCCAACCTTCGTATGTACCTAATTGATGAGTGAGCTGGTATGGTATTCTTTATTTCATCCTCTCTGCCTCTTCAAAGGCCGAAGGAGATTTTGCCAACCGAAGCGCCGAGCTTTCTTGATAAACAGAGTTTAGACTATCATATTATAAAGCGGACTCGTTGAAATAATCCGAATAGCGGCACTAGAGTGGGAGAAGCCGATTACCCGCGCAGTAAGGCAAAACAAATAGTGGCTAATTAATAAGTGTGTTTTCCTATTCGAAGCTCTCACCACTTCGCATTTCGTATCTCGCATTCCACAAGTACCTACTTACCGAGTACACAAAGACAGAAGAGGAGGTCTGTCTTACCTTACTTACTGCACCTTTTCCCTTCTATTCCCCCTGCATACAAGACAACCGATAAGTAGCCGGAAGAATCATTATCATCATTACCGTCATCAAGAACCGAATTAGCAACACTCGAGTACCTCCAACACCCAACACACTGTCCTCCGTATACAATTTTAAATTCACCGCAGTTTCTTACATTCTTCTTTCCTCACATAATCATCACTTTCTTATTTCTATTTTCATACAAGGCTGTGAAAGGTACATATATTAGTGGACCGGTACAGCTGTACATTTACCAAACTTCCATACGTCTAATGTAATCAATACCAGCGAGAATTTTGCTACATGGTCTCGCAAGATTAAGGCTGAGGTCTCATCAGAGCGAATTTAGCTAAATAATACAAGAGCTAATGATTTCTTTTATATTACCGGTACCTTGCACCTATCTCGTCTCAAAGGATTTCTTCACCCAATTTACTTTCTTTTCTCAAATTCTCTGAACGAATCAAACCGAAAGCTACCAATTAGTCGGAAATTTGCGTACATTAGCCGTCTTTGACTCCCTGTAGATCTCCCGTACTAACGTTTAGACTGAAAAAAGCGTGGACCTGCGTCATACGAACATATAAACTGGCCGAGCCTCGTTCTTTAGCTTTTCCTTTCCCTTTTGAGCCCTTTGATTCAAAATATCATCTTTTTCAATAAGTACGGGAAAGAGGGAGTGAACGAGAGGCGAGAGAGAGAGAAAGTTTTACTTTTATTTTATTTTAACTATATTACATCTTCTCTTGAATTTCTTTCTCATCTTTGCTTTCTCTTAAATTTTCTACCCACCAACCAACTTCCAGGTAACACAAGACAGTCACGTCAATATGAAAGCCTTCGGAACTATAGTAGCTTCGGTTGCATTGTCTTCAATATGCGATGGTAATTATCACCTCAAGAAACTTTTAGTATCAAGCTTGTTAACTCATTTATAGCTCGTCAATTGGTTTTACCTCGAGATGCGTCTCCCGAAATTATCGCTGCTGAAGTGTTAGCTGCACCGATGTATGCTATCAAGCGTGCATTACCAGATTCACCAATAGGAAGCTACACACCAGGGGCAGTAGATTGTCCTGATACGAGACCAACAGTCAGAAAAGCCAGTGAATTATCTGCCAATGAAATATCATGGCTCGAATTACGAAGAAATAATACCATTCAACCCATGATAACTTTCCTCGAAAGGATGAACATTTCTTGATTCGATGCAACCGCCTATATAAACAAGGTCTCCGGCAATGCATCTACGTTACCGAATATCGGTATAGCAATTTCTGGGGGAGGCTACCGTGCAATGATGAATGGTGCTGGATTCGTCGCTGCTGCGGATGATCGAACAGCCAATTCAACAAACACGGGACAAATCGGAGGTCTTTTACAAGCTACAACCTACCTTGCAGGTCTTTCTGGTGGTGGATGGTTGGTAGGATCACTCTATACCAACAACTTCAGTACTGTCGAATCTTTACGAGATAGTTCTCGTGTGTGGAACTTCCAAAACTCGATTTTCGAAGGACCTAACGATGATGGTATTCAGATCTTGAGTACTGCTGATTACTACAGTACCATTGAGAAAGAAGTTTCTGGAAAAGCAGATGCTCCTCTCAATTTCAATACTTCGGTCACCGATTATTGGGGACGCGCATTATCGTACCAGTTGGTTAATGCTACAGACGGTGGACCAGCTTATACCTTTTCATCAATTGCACTCCAGGAAAACTTCGCAAATGGCGACATTCCTATGCCTCTTCTCGTCGCTGACGGTCGTTCGCCAAACACCGAGATCATATCACTAAATTCGACGGTCTACGAATTCAATCCGTTCGAGCTTGGTTCATGGGATGCTACGACATATGGGTTCGCACCTCTTCGTTACATTGGATCGAACTTCACCGCTGGTTCCATTCCTGACGGTCAACAATGTGTTCGTGGTTTTGATCAAGTCGGCTACGTGATGGGTACTTCGTCCTCGCTTTTCAACCAATTTTTGATTCAAGCCAATCAAAGTTCGCTTCCATCTTTTGTCACCGACGCGTTCACTGCCATTCTCGACAAGATCGGATTCACCAACAATGATATTGCGCAATATCAGCCTAACCCCTTTTACGAATTCAACAATGAAACCAACCGCAATGCCCAAACCACTCAATTAGATTTAGTTGATGGTGGTGAGGATGGTCAAAACATCCCTCTTTATCCTCTCATCCATCCTATCCGTGAGGTAGATGTAATCTTCGCAATCGATTCATCCGCCGATACCACCTACTTCTGGCCCAACGGAACATCCCTCGTTGCAACCCATGAGCGTTCCCAAAACAAAACCATTGCAAACGGAACCGCATTCCCCTCGATCCCGGGGCAAAACACATTCGTCAACCTCGGACTCAACAAACGCCCCAGTTTCTTCGGTTGCGACCCCTCCAATTCCACAGGCCCAACCCCCTTGGTCGTGTACATCCCCAACGCTCCCTACATCTACCAATCCAACGTCTCGACTTTCGACCCCTCCTACAACGCCACCGAACGCAACCTCATCATCGAAAACGGCTACAATGTCGCTTCCATGGGTAACTCCACCATCGATCCCGAGTGGCCCACTTGCGTTGCCTGCGCGGTCATCTCCCGCTCGCTGTACAAGACTAACACTGCCGTCCCCGATGTATGCACCGTCTGTTTCAACAGATACTGTTGGAATGGCACGTTGGATACGAGCGATGTGGTCTACGATCCTGCCTACATCGTCGGAGAAGTTTCCGCTTCTTCCGATGCGGCAGCCTTGGGAGGAAACAAATTCACAAGTATCATTGTTGCGCTTGCTGCAGCTGCATTTGTTGTTTGGGCATAGTATAATATGATGTGAGGAAATATACTATACGTACAAGGGGCAAAAAAATTATCGCGAAAATAGCGACAATGTTTCGGATTTTGGAATGGGGTTTTTTGGATGGTTATATATATCACGACATTCTAATGAGGGATGATGGAGGTCCGATTTTATTTTTCACATTTGCATTGCATTAAAGAAGGAATGAACGTTGTTGGTTGGTTGGCTGGTTTTTATTTTTGAAATATTAATTACGGGTGAGGAGATGATGAGTGGATTATACTGTTTTGTACTATCTGTACTATTTATACCTATCTTTTTTTTTTTGGATGTAACAAAATCGAATGACGATGTACGTATATGAGTTTAAGAAGTATATTCTCCTGTGATGGAAATTATAGATCTTGGAAGGTCAACCGGGTGTATGAGTTTTGCTTACGTACTATATATCTGTGATGATAGATGAGAGTGATATTTTGGGTTCAAGTTAGTTATTTAGTTTGTATTATGATGAAATGCATTCATTCATTCGTTTATTTATCTTTTGAATTTCTACATGAATTTTTTCATCTCAGAAGAGGGAGGGATTGATATATAATCAAGTAAGTATATGAACGGATGTGCCTAGGTGTGTACTTAACTGGCACTCAAAACGGAAATCCGAGATTCGAGAGGTGGAGTTGGGAGTCGGTTCGGGAATTCATGGGGTTGATATTTTATGAAGTCATGCACTTACATACAAAAATAGAATAAGAAATCAACAAAAACATCCAACACTAAATGGAACACTCGCACCTATGTATATTTATCCACATTCATATTCCATCCACATCCCACCCCCATCCCATATCCTACTTCCTCCTTTCTCATTCTCCTCGATATACATATCTGAGAATACTATATTTCCCCCCTTTCCACTTTCTCCCTTTTGCTATAGAATTCAATTTACTTTATACCTCCTGAGCAGGAGCAAAGTCTCTCTCTTCTCTTTCTTCCCTTCAAATCTCTTTCTCTCCAAGTCATTCCAGATCTCACACATCCCAAATCCCAATCATCAAAATCACTCCTCACACTCCTACTTCCCACCCAACAATCCGCCAATCTAAAAATCAAAGACACAAGAGCAATTCATTTCATTTCCATCCATCCATACCCAAGGGAATCAAATATTAAAGCCATTCGAAATAGATAGGTGGAGGGTAAAGATTATAGGAATGAAGCTGTTGAGCTGTCGTATTATTATAAATGGGGAGGAGAGGAGAAAGGGAGAGGTGAAAGGGAGAGGAGAAGTGGTGGGTAGAATGGAAGAGAAGAGAAGAGGAGAGAAGAGGAGAGAAGAGGAGAGAAGGGAGAGAGAAGGGGGAGAGAAGGGGGAGAGAAGGGCGATAGATCTGAAATTCCAGAAGCGAGATCAGATAAAATACTCGTAAAACAGAACTAGATAAAGTAGAATCCAAATCCAAATCCAAATCAAACCACAATTCAATGTCCCCCAACCACTCACTCCCCC